>PVJA010008777.1:0-63014 GCA_004027025.1 Myocastor coypus
GGGAGGGGAGGGAGTAAGTAGGACGAGAGAGAAGAGTGAGAAGAGAGGGAACGGGGGAGAAGGAAGAGAGGGAGGGGAGGGGGAAGAGGGACGGGTCACCAGAAGGAAACAGATGTCATATAGTCAGGAATAGGATGGAAAAGAAAATGGGGGGGGGGGGCAAGCTAATGTCTGCTCTCTTGCCTCCTAATACAGCCTACCAGCAGAGGTAGATCTAAGCTGCAACTATAAAAAGATCCCTAATCACATTTATGGTCATCAATTTATCTATGTGACTTCTAAACAGTATTTCTAACCAGTCATAGTGGCCCACACCTATAGTCCCAGAACTCAGGAGGCTGAGGCAGGAGGATGACAGCAAGTTCAAAGCCAGCCTAGACTACAAAGTGAGTTTAAGGCCACAGTGAATTACACAGTGAAACCCTATCTCATGGTATCTTTGTGTATTTTACAGAAACATCATGGTTAGGGGGAGAAAGACAAAAAGGACTAAGTGAGACGGCTCAGCGGATTAACTGCCCGCTTAGCCTAGCACAGGGACTGGGGTTCAAGCCCCTGTACCACGCGCCATGCTGGCCCCGCCCCCGAGAGTGCTGAGCTGGTCACGGAGACCACACATGCTGGTGCATGCCCGTAATTCCAGCACTGGAGAGGCTAAAAATAGGAGGACAGAGGTAGCTATTACCACGAACATCCCTGACCAATCACTTGGAGTTACAAAATGAATTCTACATAGTTCAAGCCGTACATCAACATTATGGAAATGACCTTAGTACCTCCTGTTATCAAATGAGAAAACTGGGGACAAAGAGCTCACATATCTCAACAAAATACACAAGGCTGGGAGGCAGAATCAGGAGTCTACCCACAGCCTTAGCAGCTGCTGGTCTTCCATACACCCTCACCACCCTCAGCAGCCTTCCCTTTCCTCCTTTTCATTCAGCCTCAGTTAAACTCCCCACATCCCAAATGCCACCTAAAATACTACACTACCACCTCCACAGCACAGCAGACACCAAAGAATGACCACTGAGCTCTCGTAAAGATGGGCTAAAACAACAGAAGATATAAAGCTGCCAATATTCAAGTTGTCCTTGGCCTTTAAAAAAAAGAAAAACCGCTATTACATATAATTAAATTTAATATGAAAAAGGTTGGCAAAGCTTAAATGTTTGATAAACTTTTGAACGAATGTATTAGCGATCATGACAGATTTTGACATTTGCTGTTTTAATATTAAAACTTGGAATACTGCAGACCCCAGAGGATAAGAGTCAGACAGAACTCAGTCAGGCTGGTGTGGGAATCCCTGGTTTTCTCATCTGGGAAGAGGACAGTGATGGTCCTCGCTGTCAGATGGAAATCATTTCACAGAAATCACTTAGCATAGCACTCTGGCAAGTGTAAGTGCTCAATAAATGTGAGCTTCCTTTATTACTTTTTAATATAAATAAACTTGCTTTCATTAACCTAGCACTTAAGTTTCTCATCGCAGCATTATCTAGAACAAAAACCAGATGCAAATCATTAATTTGCTACAGTAGGAAAATAGTGTAGTGGGATTCCAGAAGAACTATCATTAGCATTAAGTTTTTAAATAAAAGTGGGCATGGTGGCACATGCCTGTAATCCCGGCACTCTGGAAGGGTGAGGCAGGAAGTCCCAAGTTCAAAGCCTACTTGGGCAACTTAGCAAGACCCTGTCTCAAAATCAGAAGTAAAAAGGCTGAGGAATGTAGATCAGTGGTAGACTGTCTGTGGGTTCAATTCCCAGTAGAGGGATTTAACAAAACCACCTTAACTAAATCATGAATGTCTTTGCTTTCTACTCGGGGGGTATAAAACTTGGTCATTTCTTTCCTCTTGATGTATTTCCTCACCTCAGATACAAAGGCCCTGTGCTCAGTCCCTCAGGCTGACTCCAGATTTATAGTTAGTCCCAAGGTTCTAAATAAACCCGCATCCACAGTCTCAAGGATAATACACAGCTAAGGACTTCAAGAAGACAAATATATGAGAAACTGTCAATTTTTATAAATTAATACTCCCATCATTCTTCAGCCCCATTGTTTTTTCTGTTGGTTGAAATCACCCTACATGGTTCATATCACATTTATTATCTCTACCAACAACACAGGACAGCAGAGATTTGTATCGGCTCTGTTCTCTGATGCATTCCCAGCCCCTGAGTCAAAGGCTGGCACACAGTAGGAGCTCAGTTAATGTCTACTGATTGAAAAAAATATGAATATTAAGTTAAAGACAAGAGCACAGGGCCCGGCGGGATGGCTCAGTAGTCTAAAGCGCCTGCTTGAGAAAGCTTGGGCGGCTTCAGGGACTGCGGTTCGATCCCCGGCACCACATGCTGCGCCAGCCCTGCCATTGGGGCAGGCTGAGCGGGCCATAAAAATGAGTGAATAAACAAACAAAGGTTCTGAAACAAGAAAAAAATAAATAAATGAAATTTAAAAAAAATTAAAAAAAAAAAAAAAAGAGCACAAAACTATGTATCAGAGCACGGATCACACACACACTCCCATGGAAAACTTCGGTGAGTACAGAGATGAAATGATAATTTTTTAAAAAATTCTGTTAACGATTTGAAGAGTTTTATTGTTCAAGCAGATTTCAACTGAAAAGAGATGATTGTAGACAGAAAAAAGAAAACAGACAAAAAGTAGAAAAGGCCAAGGGAGTTGAAGAGAAACATGAAATGGCAGAGGCCACAGCAGAGAAGACTTCGAGCTGGGATTACCCTATTAATAGCATCACAGGGCCTGAAAGAAAACTAGGTAATGTGATGCTGATAAAGCAGGCCAACTAACCTTGGACTTTTAATTACACACTAATATCTATTAAGCTATTCTCAGGTGGATAGAATTTCCCCTAGTAATTGTCTCCATCAGCAGAAACTGCAGAATTTGAGCACAAAGGGGCACTTCGAGTGTTACACACTGCAGTTCCCAAGAGTCCTGATCCACCTTTTGAGCTGCTTCAGATGCAAGACAGACAAGTTCCACATCCAATGTAGCACCTAGTTTCATTAGCCAACTGGTCAACCATTGCCTCCCTTGTCAGTAGCTGAGCCAGGACCCACAAAATGCAGCCAACAGCCTTCCCTTTCAGGAGATGAAGGCATACTAGCCTCCCTCAGCACCAACCAACACAACTGCCAAATACATGGTGTCAGGGAAACAGCCTATAAAGCTAAGAGGCAAGATCAGTCCTCTCCAACTCTGAGGGGTCAAGAGAGGAGGCAGGAAGAGAGGTCCCCAGTGCTGTTGCAGGCTGATGCCCACCGTTCCTCTGGCCTCACTTGAGCACCCTGGGGTTGTCACATGTCACTCTTGATGCCTCCAGCTCCATCCGCCTGCCTGGGCTCCCCATCATGTCCAGCCACTGGTCACTTCAAGCAAACCAGGTCAGCCCCCTGTTATGAAAGGCCTGAGCGCCTGGGGTGTTTTCCTTATGTGACATGTTACCATCCCACAAGGGCCCTGTGTTCTGTCACCACGGTATCTCTAATGTGACACTAGGCATACACACCTGTAGTCAGACAGGACAGTGGCGTCAGCCCATCTGTCTGCTTAACCCAGGCTGAATCCCAGTGTGGCTACCATCCTGGAAACAGGAAATCAGGTAAACAGTGCAGATAGGTGGGAGGTGAACGTGACTCAGAAGTGATTAAGTGGCCAACTACGTGACCCAGGAGTTGAAATTCCAAGCATTAGACAGTACAATGGAATTCAGTCAAATATGAGCTGTGAGTATCAAAGAGCCTAAGTTCTCACAGTCACTGTTTAAAGTGAGAAAGGGAAGTATTAAATAAGGTTAACAAACCTCAAAAGCAGTATCATCCAAGTTAAGAAGTTTAACTCATTTAGCACAACATGCGTTTAATGAGTCTATGTCCTCTCCCCAGTTGTCACACACGTGGAAAGGCAAGGACAAGACTATTACTGTGCCCAAGTTCCACTCTTGTCTCTGCCCCCATGGACTTGGATATAAATGTACTCACTTAACATTTCTCTATCATTAGCGACTTTCAAATACAAGTGCTGGTTAGGTGTGGTGGCGCACGCCTGTGATCCCAGCACTCGGGAGGCTGAGGCAGGAGAACCGGTGTGAGTTTGAGACCAGCCTGGGCTACAAAAGTGAGCTCAAGGCCAGCCTGAACTGCACAGCAAGACCCTGTCTCAAAAAGACAATAAATAAATAAATAAATAAACAAACAAACAAACAAAATACAAGTGCTTACATCCCAACGTCTGAATGAATTACCAAATTTCAGAAGTGGATGGAGCCCTCCACACCACCTCTGACACATTTTACACTTACAAAACTGAAAGGCACAGGAAGTTAAGAAATTTGTCCCGGAGCCCAGAGGGTTCACAGAAGAGGCCGGATGCCCTAGGCCTGCACTCCGGCCTAGAGTGAAGGTTACATCTACACTGGCAGAGAACTGCTGGGTTCCTTTAAGATAGCTACTAGGAAAACAGCAGACAGACCTTCTGCAAGTGGGAAGGGACCAACACGTGAGACGGGGGAAGAAAAGCAGAAGGAGAAAGAACGAAGATGTATCATGCACACGTACCAACTCCGCACAGTGGACAGAATCAGTATGTGCTGAAAACATGAACGAATATTGTAGATTTAAAAATAAATCTGGGTCACTGGGATATGTATCACCAGAGTCCTGTAAAACTTCTCTGATAAGCCATGTGCAATGTCTGGTATGGTGTCTGTTGTGACTGTTTAGGACACACAGAGGTCAATTAAATGATGACCCTTATTTAGCCCTTCATTACACCACAAGTCTCTTCCCTTGCTGGAAAAATGGCACGGGCCGTGTGTATTTCATGACAAGTGGAAACGCAGACCTAATGGAACGTCGTGGCCTTCCAGGACAATAGGGAATCGTCCCCTTCTTTCGCGGCGATACGAAGGGATTCTATAGACTCCTTCCTGCAGGTACGCCTTTGCCAAGCTGACCCCTCTGTGAAGAACAGCTTCCCCGCACTCTACCACCTCCTCACCACACTCCTCCCCACAGGGCAAGACTCGGATCAGAAACCCCTACGGACGCCGGTCAAGCGTTTCACCATGACTCAGTTGTTTGTTTTTACCTTACCATCACCCACCGCCCTGTTTCATCTCACAATCCTTCCAGGAAGTATCCATCAGACTAGCAATGGTACAAGGTGCGCCCAGCACCATGTACTCCATCGAGAAAATGTGCTACAAAAAAACACAAGCTAATGTTTTATTAACTTCTTTAACCTGAGACACATATAGAGTGGTTTTGATAGATGAATTAAACAACCTGAGATTAATCGCCTGGTTTTTTGCAATCCCATTTTCCAAGTCACAAGGAAAATAAAAGTCTTCCTCAATGTATACGTTCACAAAACATACCTTTGAACATGGGTTCCTGCATCTGCTGTGGTCATTAAAAGGATGGTTATATCTACCTGGATGGAGTAGATTATGGTGTGGTAACAAAGAAGCTCTAAATCTCAACCTAAGTATGACCATAGCAGACCCTCTGGGCTCACAAGATCAGCACAGCGACTGTGTCTTGCTGGTCCTGTGCCTGACAACCGAGGTCAGCACACTCGGTGCTGACACCAGTTTGAAAGGTCTGATCCCCTTTCTCCCTTCTCCCTCCAGTTACGGAACTGCTCTTGTGAGGACCAGAAGTGAGAATGTAAAGAGAGCCCTTCTTGGCAGAGAAGTAGGAGCTAGAAGACAATGGCGACTCATGCTACCCCTATTATTCCCACTCCTCTTCAAATAATGATGATGTTACTGCCATAGTTATCACACAGAAGTGGTTCTCAAACTTGTAACTTGAATCACCCAAGAAGGTTAAAAAAAAATTTTTTAAAGCTACACTGAAAACAGCCATGTGCAATATAAAAACCATGGTTGAGCACCTCTCATGTTGTTCTTCTAAATGTGTACCATTTCAGGGGCCCGGCAGGATGGCTCAGTGGTCTAAAGCGCCTGCTTAGGAAAGCTTGAGCTGCTGCAGGGACCGTGGTTCGATCCCCAGCACCACATGCTGTGCCAGCCCTGCCCTCAGGGCAGGCTGAGCCGGCCATAAAAATAAATAAACAAACAAACAGAAGTTCTGAAACAAGAAAAAAATAAAATCTAAAAAATAATAATAATAAATAAATAAATAAATAAATAAATAAATGTGTACCATTTCTAAGGGCCAACCAGATAGATAGCTCAGGAGATTAAACACCTGCTTAGGCAGGCGCAGACTGGGATTCGATCCCTGGCTTGCTGTGCCAGCCCAACCCAGGGGACACGTTGAGATGATTGAACCTGGGTATGGTAGCACATACCTGTAATCCCAGTGCTTGGGAGCCTGAAAACAGGAGGATCACTAGGAATCTGATCTGTGTAGTGAGACCCTGTACACGCTGTACTAAATACTTAAAAAATAAGTGTGTACCATTTTTAATGTTTTATCAATTATTTTTTTTTTAAATGATTTATTTTTATTATTTATTTATTCATTTTTTCTTGTTTCAGAACTTTTGTTTATTTATTTTTATGGCCCGTTCAGCCTGCCCTGAGGGCAGGGCTGGCGCAGCATGTGGTGCCGGGGATTGAACCACGGTCCCTGCAGCTGCCTAAGCTTTCCTAAGCAGGCGCTTTAGACCACTGAGCCATCCTGCCGGGCCCCTATCAATTATTATTATACTCTCTTGAAAACAAAAAATAAAAAGAACAAGGAAAAAAGTAAGGCTTATTGAAAGGAATAATGTGTAATTATTTGGCCAATCTTTTTTTTTTTGACCAATCTTTTATACCTATATCTGATTATCTGAACAACAAATTTGGTAACTATAATACATAACAACCAATATTAATTTTCTATCTTGTTTTGAAATTCCATACTAGTTGCACTGTTGTACGCTGCTTTGTTTCTGTCTTTGTTTTCGTTTTTGCTTTTACTCTTTAAAATTGAAAATTTTAAAAATGATATACAGGGAAAAAAAAAAAACTAATACTTGTGTTCTTCCCACTCCCAGAGTTGTAAATTAATTCATCTAATGTGTGATTCTGGGCTTTAGGATCTTAAAGGATTACCCAATGATATTTTTTTTTTTTCCTTTGATATGGAGAAGCAAACTTAGGGCCTTGCACATGCCAGGCAGGCACTGTGCCACTAAGATGTCCTCAGCCCCACTCGATAATTTTAGTCTACACATGGTCCACATATACCACACATACACACACAGGCACTCACATACGATAGCCGGCTCCAGGTCCCCTGAATCTTCTGCCATCTGTAACCACAGTGACATCAGTGAGCTAGGTTCTGCCATGGTAACAGAGTTCCTAGGTCTCATCCCTAATGATAACTGCAGTGCTTACCCTTCAGGATCACAATGAGTTCAGTAACTTGTCTAGGGCCAATAATAGCAACCTGTTAAGAGACCAAAGTGACTAAACTGCAACCCAAAACACACTTAATCATCAAAAAGTGCCAACAGGGGCTGGGGAGAGAGCTCAGTAGAATAAACGCCTGCCTGACACACGCAGGGGCCTGAGTTCAGTCTCTGGTACTGCAAAAAAAAAAAAAAAAAAAAAAAAAAAAAAAAAAAAAGCAGGGGCCAGGGGGAACACTGAATACTAAAGTTTTAGTTCAGGAAAAACAACTGCCCTTTCTCATATTTGATCAACCGATAAATTGATTGATTGATTGATTGATTGATTGATTGATTGACTGATTGACTGATTTGAAAGGACTGGTGATAGAACCCAGGGCCTTCACCCTGAACTACATAAACTACATCCCCAGCCCTTTTCTTTTCCTTTTAAAAAAAGGTTTCACTAAACTGCCCAGGCTGGGCTAAAACTTCTAATCTTGCCTACACCTGCCGGTATACTGGGATTCCTGGCCATGTGCTATCATACTCAGCTCTTACATCCTACTTACTTCCACTGTACTCTGTGCCTTTTGTAGGTCTCACTGAACATGTTTACCAAGGCCATATGTTGTGGTTTGTGTATAGCTGTCCCCGCAAAGCCTCATGCCTTCATGGGGTGACTTCTGGAATTTGTAACTGATTATTGTGGAAAGGGATACTGCACCTCCCGTGGGGCAGCTGATTTGCATTTCAATGTAAGGAACGAAGAGAAGTTAGCTGCTTGAGCTGCTGCTACCCTTCCCTGTGCTCTTGCTCCTAGCTGCCACCATGAACGGCTGCTCTCTGCCATGTGCCACTCTGCCTTGGAGCCAGCTGAATATGGACTGAAACCTCCAGTAACTGTGAGCTAAATAAACTTTTCTTGCCCTCACTTTGAGTGTCAGGTATTTGCCCCAGCAACAAGAGAAGAGTAAGACACCATAGTAAATCAGAACCCTCATTGTATGGACAGAGAAATCGGGTTGGAGGAAGGCCACTAAAAGCTATTAGTAATGATGACTTATGCTTAGCTCAACTTCTATCCCAAAGACCCAAAACATACTAGATAACTTAATAGAAATTTGGATAAGTACATCCATTATCAGTAACAAATGGACAAAAGATAGAAAACTGACACAGAACTTGAAAGGCACATCCAGCTGAAATGCTCTTGTCAACTAGTTACAGTCAGCTGGGTTTCTCCATCTTTGTTCAATTTCTCCTAGAATGAAGCTACGTCTGCTGGAGCAGAAGAGAGGTCAGGAGACCGGTAAACAAGTCAGCGTCCTTTCACCTGGCAGCAAAGCGCAGCTCACACATGCTGGGCACCCACGCAGTCTAATGAACACATTCTGCCACCAACACAGAGGCTTTTCAGGAAATTGTCTTTCTGGCCTGTGGAACACTGTGTTTCTACAGTCTGGAGAAAACCAAATACCCCATACCCCAGCTTGTGTGCCCTCTTTTGGGCGGGTTAATTTGGGAATCACACTAGCTTTATGTAAACTCCTTGCAAAAAACAAAAATAAAAAAATAAAAGACATTCTGTATTTTTTTAAAGTCGCAAATATACTTGGGCCCAAGGGAAAGAGTGGTGCAAAGCATTACATAATAGGTACTCTATGACTTAAAAGCTATTGGCAGCCTCCGGCAGGAAAGTCAAAAAGGAAGGGAGCCCATTTCTGTAAAAGCATCTGATGCAACCATCTCTCCTGAAGCTCCACGGCTGACAATGGTACTGCTTTTCTTAGAAGCTCATCCAATCATCTGTTGCTTACCTGAACCTGGTAGAGGGGATTTCCTCCCATCTGCAGTTGGTTAAAGAGGAAAAACAAGCAGGATGCCCTTAGTAAAAGCCAAAGAAGAGTCACCAGGAAAACCTTGTCAGGGTCTCGATCAACGATCATCTATTGTCTCTACCACTCTCACAAAAAGGGGAGGAAGGGAATGTGAGCTCCACAACCCCCAATGCACACGTGATGCACTTCCCTGGCTTCCTGGTGGTGTGATTGCCAGCAGCAACCCAAGCTCTCTATAACTGGTCTCATCACCTGTAAAATGGAAATTGCGCCTACGTAGGAACTGCAAAAATGTGAAGTACCCAGCCCTCACATGTCCACTTATTAGGTGGTCACATAAGGGATTCTCGTTGCCCCTTTGCCAACATCTACTCCACTCCTCCCCCATCAAGGAGCCTCCCTCAGCTTTGCAGACCTGATCTGTCCATGGTGGGAAGGTCTGGGATGGCCTAACCAGTGACAATGAACCTTTTAGAGCTTTCAATGGTAACAATAGTCAGCTGCAGCACCCAGGCCATAGGCTAGCAGCCACCGGTCCAAGCCAATCAGTGCTGTGATTTCTGCGGCCACCATGATTAGTTCAGAAACAGATGTGTGTCCTGAGAGGATCCAATCAGAGGTAAGTTCAGAAATAGCGGCAAAGGTGTGAGAAAAAATGGTGGTTCTTTCTTCTGTAGCTGCTACAGAGGAAGTGAAACTGTGAGGAGAATCACAGAGAATCACAAAAAATTGAAACTGAAGCCCTGATCATGCCTCAAATCTATGGTGCCTCTCCACTCTTGCTATGTGAATCCCTTAACTAAGTGTTCCATTTGAATTCAGCATTCTGTCTCTTGCAACTCAGAGCTCCTAATGGATAGATCTCAGTGCCTAGTCTAATCAATCTCCAAAAAGCTTAGACAAATGTCTGAACACTAATGTCAGTCAGTTCCCTGGGAGGAGCCCTTACAGATCTATTACCTGGGTTCCCATGGCGTAGCAGGGTTCTGTACACGGACCCACAATGAATACTCCTTACAATAGCCAGGTATGACGGCATAAACCTGTGATCCCAGCACTCTACAAGCCTGAGACACAAAGATCCCAAGTTTGAGCCTGGCCTGGGAAACTTAGTGACTGAGACCTTGCCTGGTAGCTCAATGAAAGGCACTGAGCTCTACATCTAACAGTACAAAAACAAACAAACAAACAAACAAACAAATAAATAAATAAAATGAATCCATGGAATGAAACATACAAAATCACCTGCGGTTTCAGGAGCTTTAAAAGCCTCACTTCTGAGACAAGTCTGGATCAAAAGTGCATTACAAGCAGGCTCATGAGGGAGGGGCCATCATGTCAGCCTGGGTTCACACTGAAGCTCCAATAAAACCTTAGTTTCCTCTCATGCAAAATGGGGATAATGGTATCCGTCTCCCAAGGCCATGAGAGCCATGTCACAGGAGACTACACCCAAGAACTATGTATTTTCCTCTGTTTTCTTAGTTAACAGTGCTCCACGTCATGGCTTCGGCTCCAGGATTCAGTATGCAGCAGCAGGACATAACCCAGGTGTGAGTGGGCTTATCGCCATTACGACAGAAATACCTAACATAAAAAATTTATGAAAAGGAAAGGTTTACTCTGGCACACAGTTTCAGAGGTTGCAGTCCACGGTCACGTGGCCTTGTGACTTTGGGTCTGCCGTGGGTCAGAACACCATGGCAGTGACCACCAACTAACAGAGCTTCGCACTCCTGGCAATCAGGCAGCACAGAGAGGGAGAAGGAGTTGGAACCAGAATGCACCCTTCAAGGAGGATCCATTTCCAGTCCTCTGCATCCTCCAGCCAGACCCTACCTGCTAAAGTTTTACCACCTTCCAAAAACAACACCGGCTGGGAGACAAACCTTCAGTATAGGAGCTTTCTGAGGACTCTGAAGACCAAAAGTCAAACAATCACCACCAGAGCTATGAACGAGAAAGTAAGATCAAGAAGACACGCACTGAAACGCCTGTACCTCCACATCCACCCACTCCTTCAGGGGCGTCCACCCAGCATGAGTGCCTATGCAAAGCCAGAAAGCCAGGCTGCCCTGCTCACTGGCTCTCCTGGCTGCTTCTGACAGCGGTGTGGGGACACATGCTGGGACATTCTCTGAGCCACGGTTTCTTTCTCTGACAAATACACTTGTCAAAGTTAAACAGGAACTACTTTTTTTTTTTTGCAGAGCTGAGGATTGAACTTAGGCCCTTTCACTTGCCAGGCAAGTGCTTGTTCTACTGAGCTATATCCCCAGGCCCTACATAGGAACATTTTAAAATGCCATTATAAATAGAAAAAAATTGAAAGGTCTACAAACCAAAATATCATCAGCAATAAACCTTGAAGGTATAATTATTAAGAGGACCACACTTTTCTTTTTTTGTGCATTTTTGGATTTCTTATAATCAGCATAAACTGATTGTCTAATAACAATAACAAGGAGGTGTGGTACCCACTGAAGTGTCCATGTCAGCACCTAGGAAACAGAGCAGGGCCCAGTGAATGTTCCTTCCCTGTAAACGCCCTTAAGACATTTAAAACAGGCATCAGGGGCTGGGGAGATAGCTCCGAGGCACAAGTACCTGCTGGCCAAGTGCAAGGTCGTGAGTTCGAACCCTGGTCCCACATAAATAAATAAATAAATAAATAAATAAATACATACATACATACATACATACATAAATACATAAATAAATAAATAAAACAGGCATCACATGTCTCTTGCGTCTCCTATTTCTTACTAAGTGTTTCAGCTAATTTAATGACTTGATTCCAGGGCTCCCTTTCATCCTCCCTTGCTGCAGAGGCCCCATCTGTTAAACCCCACTCACAGGATTGTATAACCAGCTCACACAATCAGCAGCACACTCTGGCTTGCTCATTCATCTGTTAACTCATTCACTGAGTAAACAATGATTAAAAACCTACTCTACTGGATACCCTTTGCTTTTTCCTAACCATCATTCACAAATGATGCCTGGAATTCTGGAGGGAATGACAGCTTTTCCTCATTGCTGGTGTCCTGGGCCCAGAAGGTGCAGTCTACTCCATCTAGCTTCTTCAAGGGGGCGGGCATTTGATCCGAGGCAGCCAATCAGAGGATTGTACCCATGGTCCACAGGGATTGGCTCAGAAGTGTGTGTTACTCAGAAAAGACCAGTCATAGATGGTGAGATTCTATTCTAAGACTTTTGCTGAACTATTAGGAAAGTGGTCTTTTTTTTTTAACCTCCCGCTAGTACCATGATCCAAAAAAGACATATAGGCAGTGCATAGCAACGGTGAAAAACTGTGCAAGACTCGGCAACACTGATTAAGTGGTGGATTCTCTACGCCTTAAATTCCATCCCTAGGCTTTTCTATTAAAGAATGCAGCCAATACCCTTTCTACAAAAGCCAGCTGAATTTACGTTTAATTTGGAAGTGGGAAGAATCCTAACAAAACCTGAAGCACCACTGTGACATGCGCTGCATACTGGCTACACAGGGCAGCAGCAAGATGACCCACCATGCAAACTTTTCTAGGGATCTCAGTATGAGGTGGTGACAGCCACAAACAGCTGCAGTTATGCAAAGGCAATAAGATAATTGCTTTAATTAAATTTTAAGCAATGCAACTTGAGTACAGGAAGGGGGCGTCACAGAAGGTCTCCAACAGCAGTAGCATTTAAGCCCTTCCATCTCCACTCAGGAGAGAATTTCTACTTAGGAGAGTCAGATAACACTGCTGATGCACATTCATGTTCCAGTAAACTAAAACCACTATAGCCCACGCTATAGAGTGGGCAATGATACTTAAAGTGCTTAAGAGCACTCTGAGTGAATCCACAAAACACCATCTCAAGAGACTGCCAAGTGGCAAAGACAACTCGCACTTGCAAGAACCTCATCTGAATGGTACGGATAATGTGTTCAGTTATACTCAGGCTGGGTATAGCTCAGCGGCACAGTACCTACCCGGCAAGCGCAAAGTCCTGAGTTTGATTCCTGGTATCAAAAGAAAAAGTTATACTCAGGCTGTTTGTTGGATGTTGATTGCTGATCTAGTCGAAACATCATCATAAAATCAGCCCTTTTAAGACAAATAACCCACTTCCTGAATTTATTTCTCAATGGTAACAAAGGAAAGAGAAAATACCTCTGGTTCTTTAAAACACTTCATGATTGATTAGACTGTGGCCCACTATAGAAATTAACAGTAACAACACTAAAAACTCCTCTGGAAACATCTACTTTGCTAAAAAAAATTTTTTTAAATTAAAAAGGAACATTAGAAAAACTAAAAGTCACTCTTTTACAAGACAGAAAAGCTAGTGTCTCTGGGACTTCAGACATGCTTCAATGAGGGAGCTGGGCAAATAAACTAAGCCAGAAAAGGAGGACAGCATGGGACAAGCTCTGCTCGCCTTGATGTTTTCTAACGCATCCAGGATTCATTTTGTCCAAAAGCACAGTTGCACCTTTCCAGAACAAAGAATCTTAGAGCTGGACATCTACTCCTTCCTTGTGTTCCTGAGGAAGGTGTCAGGGACAAGTGGCAGCAGGAGGGACACTTGAGAGCCCTTCGGGACACACCAAGGCATGCCCAGAAGCAGCTGCTTCACTAGTGTCTAGGACAACAAACAAACCCCTCTTCCTCTCTTGACACAATGTTATAGTTTGTGTCTAGCTGTCCCCCCAAAGCCTCATGCATTCATGGGGCAGGGACTTCTAGAGTTTGAGACTTGACTCATGATCCACTGGGACTATGTGTCTCAGCACTGCTAGGACTATGGGTGTGGTCTGAGGCAGACAGCCTGAGGCAGAGAGCCTGAACGTAATATAAGAGACAGAGAAACAGACTCTCTCTGTGTTGCGCTGGTGGGTTGGTTGCCTCTGTCGATATTTTGCTGCTATCCCACAGCCATGAACTGGATGCTCTCTGCCCTGCTCTACTGAGCCTTAGAGCCAGTCCAGCCTAGACTAAAACCTCCAGTAGCTGTGAGCTGAGTAAGCCTTCCCTTCTTTCATTTTGGGTGTGAGGTATTTGTTCCAGCAATGAGAGAAGAGTAACTAAGATACACAAGGATCCCATTCCTCCCCTCTTCTTGAACACGGGACTCACCCTTACCACTACCTCCCAGGCAGCTTCAGGATCTGGAGAAAGCAGGCAGGAACTACGTCAGCTCACACAGGAAAGCACCCAGCCTGTGCACAGGTTCAAGTTCAACACATGCTGGCTTTACTGGGGGGTTCACACCCCCACCAAGAAGACCTGCTCACCTCTCCTAAATAAGGGAGCTGCTTCACACCAAACGCAACTTGAGCAGGTTTTTTTACTTAATTTACTTTTCATACAACTACTATACACTTATGTCTAAAAATTACTTTTAAGTGTGAAGCGACATAGAATTAAGTATCTTCCATCAACTCAACCTCACAATCCCTTAGGCTAGTCCTAAGAGGAGTATGGATTTTCCCAAACTGCAGCTTTTCTTTCTTTCTGAGTACCCTTCCAGCAAGAGAGTAAGACACAGGTGGTCAAAGAGCTCACGTCGCACCTTTTTCTTTCTGCTCGTGACAGCATGCCACACATACCTTTCTCCGCAAGTATTTTTATTAGTTCAAGCAGGTAGCCTGGAAACCTGCTCAACACAGCACCTCCTACTTTGTTGTTATTAGTACATGTTTGCAGTGCAAGGTGATGACTACATTGATTACGGGAACCGACACACGCGCACAACATACTGCCCCCCCCCCACCGCCCTGGAACTGGGGATTGAACTCAGGCCTACTCTACTGAGCTATCTCCAAGCCCATAAACTTCCTAACCCCTTGTTCATTCCATTCCCTCTGTCATGTGATTCTGTTTTATTTTTTTTTGTTTTTTTGACACAGACCTTGCTATATAGTTCAGGCTGACCTCAAACTCCCTATGTAGCCCAGGCTGGCGTTTAACTTACCACAATCCTCCTGACTTGGCCTTCCAATGACTAAGATTACAGGCTTGGATCACCCTGCCTGGCTGTGACCTACTATTTGAGCAGTAGCATGTAATGCTAAGGATATACTAGATATCCAACCAACTCCCTATTAATATTTATTTAAATTGCTGCAATGAATAAATGTTAACTCATACCTACATACACATAGCTATAAAAAGATTTGTTTGTTTGTTTGTTTGAAGACAGAATTTTGCTATGTAATTCAAGCTGTCCCTGAACTTACTTTGTAGTCCAGGCTGGCTTCAAACTCACAGTGGTTCCCCTGCCTTGGTCTTCCAAGTGTTGGCAGTACAGGCGTGTACCACCAAGCCTGGCACATAGCTATAAAATAAAGACTGAATTTATAAAGTCCTTGAACCAGACCTGCAGGATCAGAAGGCATGTGGAAGTGCTGGTAGGCAGAAACTGTTCTTCAGAGGCTGTGCTAATTTTCACCCTTTGCTATATAGTGTAAGATACACCCGATTTATCTGCCAATATTCACAAAAGGTGACTGTGTCTTGTTTTGTGTTTAAATATAAAAGAGGAAAGGAGGGCAGAAGTACACTCTTGTCCCGTTGTTTCGTCTTGCCCCATGAATCACTCATGATGTTACTACTTCCTGAAAATTCCACCTCTGCATGCATAATCCACAGATGACAGCTTAAAACAGAATGAACCCCAGGCCCGCGGTGCGCCACGAGCTCAAGAGGCCTGGCTCTGCTCATCTCTTCCTAACTCCAGCTTGGTGGCATCACATTAGCAACTTGAAAGAGATTATCAAAGCACTCACAGCAGAGTGGCAACTGCCACAGATCTGGGCTTTCTCCTTCCCTGAGAAACTCTTTGCTGTAGCTTACATCTATATGCTCATAGTGGGTTTTGGGAAGCAACGGATTAGGGGGGCTTTCAGCTGACGTGGTGTTAGGCAGTGGGCGCTGGAGGGAAGAGAGAGGCTGTGGACATGACTCGGAAGGGTCTCTCTCCCTTTCCTGCCCCCGCTCCTCGCTTAATTTTCTCTGCTTCCTGTGCACCATGAGGTAAGCGCCCCTCCGTGATGCTGTCCTGCTTTGGAGTCAGCGCACTATTGGCTGAAACCTCCACAAACTCTGAGCCAAAATGAACCTCTCTTCAAGTTGTCTGTGCTGAGTACTGTCTCTCAGCAATGAGGAATGGAACTGAGCGGTGAGGGCCTACAACTGAGCTGCCCTTAGGAGCTAGGGCCTGGGGGGCAAAGCCAGGTCACCGCAGACAAGGCCTGGCAGGGTGTTGTCATGGTTTATGTCTAGTTGTTCCCCCAAAGCCTCATGCAATCATGGACAGGGACTTCTAGAGTTTGAGACTGGAATGATGATCCACTAGGGTTATGTCTTTTACTACTGTTGTGATTATGGTCTGAGTACTGCTGAGACTATGGGTGTGGCCTGAGACGTTAGGCTAAGGCAGAGAGCCTGATGTAATTTAAAAAGAGAGACAGAGAGACAGACTAGAGCTGTTGTTTCGCTGCCCTGTTTGGTTGGCTGCCTCTGTCACCATTTTGCTGCTGTTCCACCGCCATGAACTGGATGCTCTCTGCCCTGCTCCACTCAGCCTTGGGCCAGTGGAATATGGACTGAAACCTCCACAAACTGTGAGCTAATAAACCTTTTCTCCCTTCATTTTGAGTGTCGGGTATCTGTCCCAGCAACGAGTACAAGGTAACTAAGACAGGAGTGCTGCTCCTGCAGCCCAGCCCTGCCCTCTCTGCTCCCAGCTGCCACGGCACGAGCAGCTTTCCCTTTGCCAGACTACGGACCAGAAGCGAAGAACCTTGCAGAGCTCTCAGGGATGCACACTTTGGCACATGTGCCGAAAATTCACCACCACTGCTATGCACTGAAAACATGAGCTGAAATAAACCTTTTCTCCTGTAAGTAGGTGTGGAGCACTGTCCGCTAGCAACAAGACAGTGACACGGTACAGCTGTGCGTATTTCCCAGCACAACAGTGCACGTGAGCACGGAGTCTGGGGATTTCCCACCCCTCGCTGACGCTAAGGACCGCAGACAACCGAATCCTTCCGTCTTCTCATCCTGCCTCTCCCTAGTCTCCGTAGAGGGGAACACTTTGTGCCCATCTCTACCACTTACTGCTTATCCTTGCCGATTTCTGACAGTGCTGATAACTCAACAAAGACTCCAGACTACGCTGGAGAGCTTTGGGCAAAATCCCAGCTCTACGAAAGGCCTTTGGCAACATGACCTTGGGCAGGTGGAATGAACTGCCTCAGTCTCCTCATCTAGAAAACACACATGATAAATAATGCCTCACCCTAATTTTGGCTGAGGATTAAATGATTTAATAAGCAAAGTACACAGAATAGTCTTGCAGACTAATACTTGACAAATGTTAACTGTTATTACTGTCTTCCCATTAATTCTCGCTCTAAGTATATCTAATCTTTTCCTTAATTGTTTGGTGAAATTTAAATTATAATGACTTCTTCACTGAGATTTTTGCTATTCAAATATTAATTTTATTTTTGTTTTTACCACTTTGATATCCTTAGGTCTTAATCATTTTAAGTATACCATTTATAGCTTCTTTTAAAGGATCTTATTATTTCAAACCTTGGAATGTTTTATTTTCTCAAAAGTTCAGAATTTTTATGATACCATCTTTAGAAAAAGTAGTTCTTGGGCCAGGGACATAGCTCAGGGCACAATGCTCACCTGACAGGTACAAAGTCCTGAGTTCGATTCCTAGTACCAAAACAAGAAGTTCTTTCTTTTTTTTGGGGGGGGGGGGGAGTCCCACTAGCCATTGATTATTTAAACTCCCCTATGGAGAATGTTGGGATGTTGGGGTGTCCCATGGCAGCAGGCTAGTTATGTTACCTCTTCCCCTTAAAGGGGCTTATATCTTAAAGATCATAAAAATATGGATTCTAGGCACAGACCATCTTTGTGTCTCGCTTGCTATTCTTATCATGTATCTATTAAACTTGGGACTTCAAAAACGCATCCGTAGAAATATAAGCATGAGTGTAAGTACAAACCTGGCACGACCACGTGTGGCACAGTACCCGGCTTCGCACTGCTTGTTGTTGCCCTCTGTGGATACAAGTTACACTCCACAGTGGAGCCTTTTCAGCCCCCTTTCATGCAGTCACCTGAAGCTCCAGAGCCCTCAGTCCTCTCTGATCCCAGGTCTCATTTCTAGGACTAGGTGGCATTAAAACCTCAGCCCCACCGGGCATGGCGGCGCATGCCTGAAATCCCAGCACTCGGGAGGCTGAGGCAGGAGAATTGGTGTGAGTTCAAGACCAGCCTGGGCTACAAAAGTGAGCTCAAGGCCAGCCTGAGCTGCATAGTGAGACCCTGTCTCAAAGAAAGACAAAAAAAAAAAACCCTCAGCCCCCAGACTCACGGGCCTCAGGCTGGGCCCGAGAGCTCCACAAAGCCTTGGCACACATGCAAAACTGGGCTCACATTTCTCTCTTCACTTTTAATGGTGGTAGGTTTCCCTGCTTGGATGAGCTCCCTAGATAATTCCTCTATTTCCATCATATCCAGAAGGAATCATAGTGTTCCTGGTCACCAAATCCAATGAAACCACTTACCCAGGCTTGACTGGGTTCTGTCTGCACCAACGCTGAAACGTACTCAAGGCTCTGTATCCAACGTTAGCGTAACAGGGACACCGAGGAGCCCACATTCCCAACTGAGAATCCCACAATAAAGACACAGCAGAGGCTAGCAACCGTCTAACATCCATGCAGCCAGTTTTTCTGTTGATGCTGAACTAGGTTTCTTGGTCTTAGACTGAGCACCATATGAATTAGCTGGCTTGGATTTGAGGGCCATGCTGTGTGCTCATTAACATCTATAGATATGAGGAGCACTTGATGACACAAGGTGCTCGTACTCTAAAAGGCCAAGGGCACAAAGACTGACAGAGGGAGCAGCAGATCTGTGCTTCCCATTCATGCTCCCTTGCCTGCTGGGTGCCGTATAAGAGTTACCCATGCAATTTTTTTTAATTTATTTTTTTATTATTTTTATTTTTTTCTTGTTTCAGAACTTTTGTTTGTTTGTTTATTTATTTTTATGGCCGGCTCAGCCTGCCCTGAGGGCAAGGCTGGCATAGCATGTGGGGCTGGGATCGAACCACGGTCCCTGCAGCCGCCCAAGCTTTCCTAAGCAGGTGCTTTAGACCACTGAGCCATCCTGCCGGGCCCCTACCCATGCAATTTAAAGTGTTATTTTTATCTCTACTTTATGCTGAACAACTGTGTTTGGATACAGACAGGTCAGAAGCATTGATCTATGATGATAAAAATCAGAATAATGGTTATCTCTCTGGCAAACTACAAAGGGGCAAAAGAAAGCATCCTGGGATGACACGAATAAGGAATATCCTGATGTAGGGGTGGAGAGGCGGGCGTAACGTTAAAAATTCATCAAGCTGTGTGATTTTTTTCTTAATTTTATTTTCTTGTTTCAGATCTTTTGTTTGTTTTTTTTATTTATTTATTTTTATGGCCGGCTCAGCCTGCCCTGATGGCAGGGCTGGCGCAGCATTTGGTGTCGGGGATCGAACTGCGGTCCCTGAAGCCGTCCAAGCTTTCCCAAGCAGGCGCTTTAGACCACTGAGCCATCCCACCGGGCCCAAGCTGTGTGATTAAGAGTCATGCATTTTACAGTATGTATAGCTCCATTAAAATACAAGTCACAAGCATGCCCGAGCAGAGACTGCCACAAGGCACTCTGGCAAGGGTCTCTGTTCAAGGTGATGCCTGGCCAGACCCTCCAACCAAGGGGAGGCCACTGAGGGAGCCAGGAGGCCTAGGAAAACACTTGGCAGAAGACAGTGTCGAGCAGGGTGGAGGGTGCTCAGTGGATGGACTGAGGGAGATAGCTCAGTGACACAGCACCTACCTCACAAGCACAAAACTCTGAGTTCGATTCCCAGGACCAAAAAATAAATAAAATTTAAAAATTATGTTCTGAGGGCCAGCGAAATAGTTCAGCAGTCTCAAGTAACTGCTTAGGCAAGCTTAGGCAAGTACAGGGATGGTAGTTTGATCCCCAGCACAACATGCCACACCAGTCCCATGCCCAAGAGTGAGCTGAGCTAGCCATGAAATAAATGAATGCATTAATTAATTAATTAATTAATTAGAACAAAGAGTGGATGATTTCCCAGGAATAGCCCTGGAAGATGACAAGGCTTTTGAGGTATACAACCTGGATATGAGCACTGACTCCACCCCTGACAAAGGCAACCTTGAGCAAAGCATTTCCTCAACTTTGTAGCACTGCAATGTGCTTCCTTCAGGTACTGACACTAAGTGCAGGGTCTGCCCACAGCACTCAGTAGAGATGAGTTAGCATTACTGTTTCTGATGGTAGAAAAGCTGGAAGCACTGCCTTCTCTCCAAAATTATGGTAACTAAAATAGCTTGACCTGATAACTTCACAGGCTCTTAAGAGACACTCGCAGAGCATGAGAAAGATGCCCAGGTATTCTGACTTCAACAGGTCACACCCATGCCCTGGCCATCACCATCCACTCCATTCTAGAGGGCCAAGGTCCCACCCAGCCTTGTTACTTACCAATGTAGTAACCTTGACCTTGAACCAGTTAGTCAAGCTCCAGGCTCAGTTTCTTCTCCTGTAAGAGAATCACAGTAAAGAGTGAACAAGTTGCAGCAGTCCTAGGCATACCACACACACACACACACACACACACACACACACACACACACACTTATAAATTCCTCACCATTGTTATTTGTTTTCCCACACCCAAGACTCAGTCTGGGAATAACAACTCCACATCACATCTGCAGAGACCGAGACATTTTATGGGACCGTTTCACCAACACTTTTCTCACTAAGTCCTCCAAACAGTAATAGACATTACAGAGAAAGACTAGTGACTCAAAGAACCAGCTAAAGGTTGCAGAAGGAAGAATGGAGACCCGAACCGAAGTCCTACACAGACTGGTGAGCCAGACTGCATTGTCTCAGAGGCACTGAACCAGGTCAGTCTACCCTGGGAGTTTCCACATTATAATCTAAAGGATGCTGAATTCTAATCTAATGGACACTGAACAACACCAAGTCCTGGTCCCAGCAAAATATTTTGCTTCACTTGAGGTGAAACTGTTTTTTTTAAAGTTTATTTCACATTAAAGTATAAAAATGAAAACAAAAGCAAAAATAAATAGCAAGAACAAAGACAAGAACATTAATATAAAATAAACATATTATCAAAATAAGAACAGCAAATTAACAATAGTTGTTGCATTACATATTTTTTATCATCACGTCTTTTTTTATCTTATAAACCAATCATTTATTTGAGAGGGAGTATAGCAGTAACTGAAGTTATATTAGAAGTGGTACAAATCTAAATGACGAGAATGACAGGCATTCCAAGCGTAAGAGGTGAAACTTTTTTGAGTATAGCTTTTCTGCCCCTGAATCACTTCTTGTTTTAGGTTTCTACTTTGCAGAGAAAGGAAAGCAAACAAGTACATCACACTGGCCATGTCACCCTCAAAAATCTCTTACAGAAACAAAAGCTTATGAACGAAAGAGAGTTCTCAGAAAACCATAGTTAGACAACGTCCCATTTAATGCATTCAGCAGCATTTTAGCTGACAACTGGAGCACAGACCACACTGTCTAGACACCCTTATTATTGGATGGAAGCGAAACAGAATGCCTGTTTCTGGCCTTCAGTTTGATTAAATCTTTACCCGCCGTAGTGTTCCTGCTTTGCTTTTCATGAAGTGCTGACACTACCGGAAGCCGCTTGGGCATCCCCTTTTATGCACAAGAGGTTTGAGGCCAGGTCTCACTGCCTGGGAAACTGTTACCTGCTCATGCTTCCCACCACTTGTGCTGCGTCTGCCAGCACTGCTGTTTCCAGCGCAGGCTTTCCTTCTCTGCTTGTTCTTGCTTTCCCATGAGGGTAGTTCAATATTCCCCTTTAAACAATACATGACATCTCTGTGGCCACAAAGAAGACTCACAGGAAGAACCACCTCAGCATGCTCACAAATTATGTCCTCAAGTGTGTGTGCACACACAAACCACGAACACACATGTAGAGTGCCAAAGCATGCACACCCCACATAACCTACACGTGCGCATGCTAGGAACACGCGTGTGTTCCACCTATGTACATCACACACACGCCCAGACTCATGCTCACAGTTCTCCTGTCTCCTCTTCCTGTTACAGTAATGATGGGTTTTCCTTTACTCTGAGTCTTTGACCATACTTAGAAAACCAAAAATGGAACGGTTTGTTCACTTGGGAAATTCTTTAGGGCTTCGCACAAAGCTCTAGAAATCAGAAAAAGCTCCCGCACTCACTCTCAGAAAACCTGGTTTGCTCTGTTTTTAAGAATACTCAGAGAGAGAAAAAAAAAAAAAAAAAAAACCAGTCGTAAGAGCTGACCACTGTATCACTTGGAGCCAAACCTGGGATACAGTGTGGCCCTGGCAGGGACAGTGGGAACCAGAAAACAAGGGCGACTTCTTTCATTCCCAAGGTCTGCACAGAAGAGACATAGATGCAGACCCAGGAATCAGAGTTTTTTTTCGGCAGCACGGCCTCCAGGCTGGCTGGCTTCAGGCAAGTCAGCCACCCTCTGAACCCTGGCTGGCCCTGCCACAGCACGGGCCTTCACCCTGCGAGCTGCTCTGAGCGCCTCTGTGTGCCAGGCACTGTGGCCACTGAGTGAGGCTCTCAGGAGCTGCAGGGAGCACTCCCAGGTGAACGAGCCATTACAGCTGAGTAGGTTCATGTGACATTATGGGGCAAGGGCAGGGGTGAGGCAATAGGGGAGGGTGTGTGGCTACAGGAATGGATAACATAAGAAAGGCTTCCCCAGGGAGGTGACCTCTAACCTGAGAAGAGGCAGGAGGAACCCAAGCAGAGCCGACAGCACATGCGAAGGCCTGCAGCTTAGACTCTGGGTCACCTGGTCAGGCACAGGCAGCAGAGAGATGCACCCGGACAAGGGAGAGGGCAGGCTGGCCAGGGCAACCTGCCTGGAACAGGAGGTCCCCAAGCCACTGCCACTCCTCAGAGCTGACACTGCGCTCCTCTGGTGCCCCACGGCCTCTCCCCGCAAAGGCCTCCTCGCAGGCACTGAGGACCCAGAGTCTGGTGCGGCGCCCAAGGCACGTGCAAACCATCCCACGGGGCCCAGCCTGCTCCTCCTTTTTCTCTTCTGAGTGAATGAGCAGCAACTCAAGGAGGGTGCTGAACTCTCTTGTCATCTGCTCTTTAAAAACACTCGAGGCTCCTAACACCATCGGCCAGCCGCCTCGCCCAGTCCCTCTGCTCCCCCTCAGCCCCACATCCAGCTAAGAAAACCCCGCGACTTCCTGTGCTGAGCTGCCTTAGGGCTGATGCTCTGCTTCAACCATCCCAGGTCTCCAGTGCTCCACGCTGGATGCGGACCACACCCTCAGAACCTCCTGCAGAGCAGCTGAGTGCTTTCCCAGACCCCACCCATGTGGCAGCGCCCGCTGAGTAGACCCAGAACAGACTCCACTCACCAGCCCTCTCTCCCTGCACCCCCTGGAGACTGAAATCCAAACTCTAAAAAACCACAGCTCTTTTCCAGCCAGTTCCCTTTACACCAGTAAGGATCCTCAGGCCCAAAGGAACAGGGGACTTGCCTGAGGGCTCTCACACACGTGCCCAGCTGTTATTAAAAGGAGCACAGAACTGCTTAAACAGAAGGCTATCTACTCACCTGCAGGAGAAAACTGAATATTTTTAGGAAAAAACTTTTAACATGTCCAAGTCCAGAAAAAGCTTCCCTTACCCAACCACCAACCACACCATACTTTCAGGACTCCTAGGATTTTCTGGGCAGGATTAAAAAGTCCCTTCAAGCAAACCTATTTATGAAGATGACCTAGGAAGTTTTTGTTTTTTGGGTTTTTTTTGGCAGGACCAGGGTTCGAACTCATGTCCTTGCACTTGCCAGGAAGGCACTTGTGCCACAGAGCTATCTCCCCAGCCCCGTTTTTGTTTTTGACCATGAAGTTTTTTAAGGATATGTATAAATATATGTAGTCCTTTTTTTTTTCCAGTACCAGGAATCAAACTCAGCAACTCGCACTTGCCAGGCAGATGCTTAAGCCACTGAGCTATCTCCCCCAGCCCCTGGAACTAGATATATTTTAGACTGTACATGATTCTTGAAATCTCTACTAGAGGATCTAAGGTAGTAGGGGCAAATGTCTGGCACACCTGCCACAGCGGGCAGGTATCGCTGAAAGTTCCAAAATATCCATCTTCGCTAAGCTAAGGCCATATTTAAAAAAAAAAAAAAAAAAGAAAGAAAGAAAAGGAGAGCTTTTCCAAGCCGCTTCTTTTAATCTTCACTCTGAAGCAGCTTTACTGCAACATCATCACAGATGACATTTAAGGAAGACACTCCTGCCCAGAACCCTTATAATTCTGTGTCTCAGGCTCTTTGAGTCACAGATCTGTACTCTGCATCTGTTTGTACTGCATTTCAGGGAAAGGAATTCTTTTCAGCAAGTAAGTTCCTTCAGCAAGGTCCTGTTTTCTTAAAGCATCTGAAGAACAAAGAACCTTTTATTATGTAAGTCACCTGCGCGTTGTTTCCCAGGAACACAGAGCACGACACAGCCTACATATTAAGTGCACCTGGAAACGCTGGGCTTGAGCCCTTGGGGCACCACTTTCTATCCTGCTCCGTTCCATAATTATTCTGACACTTCCCAGAACACACTTAACAGGAAGCAGACAAAGGAAAACAGGTGCAGGACCTATCCCACCTAGCCTAGCATGTGCCGCTCAAGTTCACCAGAGTTGCTTATGGCTGACAAGTTCAGGTCAGTGTCTTTTCTCCAAGTGCAATGACAGCCCCAGCGTCAGCATAGTTTGAAACACTCCTGCTGGGTGCCAACCCTGCACAGGTAGACTCTTCGAGGAAGAAAGCCCGGCAAGGATGTCTCCAGAACTCCCCAGGTAAATCTCCCATGCAGCAGGAGCAGAAGCACAAGGCTAGGCTAACTCATTAGTCAAAGGAAGCCCCTGGGAAATCTTATCTGGAAATGAAGAACTCTTTGTAATTAAATAAAATAGCACATGTAAAAGTACCCAACAGTGCCTGTTACCCAGAAGACAGTAAATGTTAATTAAACAAGAAAATACAATTCAAATAATTACTCCTTCTCCTCCATGAATTCATCTTGTAATTGTATTGCTTTCTTTATTACTTGATTTTTCTTTACCATGATACATTCTATCCCTGCTAATAAAATTAGAAACTTATATGCATAATCCTGTTCAATTATAAGAGCTCCGTACTATTTCCAACAATCCTTAATCATTTTATGTAATAAAACTTTCCTCCACAATAGGGGCTAATATGTAATAAATATGCAACAAATATTAGCTATTCATACTGAGTACTCAAAATGACTTTAACTCAAAATGCATGATCATTTTTCTGAATTAGGCTGGAACTTATTTCACACTACATTTAGAGGACTGATAGCAATAATGCACAAAATAGTAAGGACAACGACTACCAAACATGGAAGCAGGCTTTTAAACGAACTAATTCTTTTTTAGTGCTTTGTGGATATTAAATAATTCACTGCACAGGTAACTTGACCCACTCAGGGGAGCTACCCTCCCCAAAACCACCTGAAAGCAGTACTCCTGGATTAGTATAGTCTCTCTTTCCAGTTCCTCCTGGCAACTGCCTACCTGAGCTTGACCCAGGCAGATAGTCACATTACCCCTCCATTCTGAGAAATCAAAATCTGTCTGGCGAAAAGCACCTGCCAGGAACATTCAGGGTTCTGAGTTCAATTCCCGGTACCAGAAAAAACATACATAGATTAGATATAGAGATAGACATAGAGATAGAGATAGAGATAGAGATAGAGATAGAGATAGAGATAGAGATAGAGATAGAGTTCTCAATTGGAATGTTACTATTAGTATGTTACATACTAATTCGATTACCTCAACGTTGAGATTTTCCTTCCCAACTCCCATTTCATTTACTATTCTGGTCAGCCACGCACCACTTTATAAGGGTGAGATGGTTTGTGTCTGGCTGCCCCCCTCAAAAGCCTCATGCAGTCACTCCAGGGTGCTTTTGGGAGGCAGCTGAATTGAGTTTTACTAGGAACATTCCCAGAGGTCTCGCTGCCTGCTGGGGTAAAATCCCTGCGGATCCCACACTCTTCCCTGTGTGCTAACTAAGCAGAGGGGCAAGGGACAAGTAGATGGGGAAGCATGTAGTGCAGGAGCCAGGCTTCTCATCGCGGGCCTTCTGACAGCTCCCCTGAGCAGCGGCACATTTCCCTGCCCTCTGCCTCCCTCTGCCTGAATCAGTCACTTCATGTTTCACATCAATTGGACTCAAAAGCCAGCATCCAAAAATAAGCATGACGTGCACATCTCTGTGCATGTGAGAAGCCTCAACAGGGGGACCAGCAAGCATGCCAGGGACAGCAGCTCGGGGGCCGCAGTAAAGAGGTCCTGACTGACTACCGCCCCAGGCTGATCTAAGACAGGCACCACCTCCAAGGGTCCAGGGAAGCACACAGGTGGCCGTGGCAACGCAGGATGAATAAGGCTCAGACCGCGGTACCTACAGAGTGACAAGGGCAAACAAAGGCCAAGGTTGCAGGGACAGCCCTCATATTTGGCCTGAAAAGAGTGACAAATTAGGAGACAAATACATATGGATTACAGTGACGAAATAACTAGTCATTTACACTAAGCCTAGCTCCTCTCAAGGCCCATCAATCTAAACTTGACAACTGGCCGGGCATGGTGGCACATGCCTGTCATCCCAGCACACAGGAGGCTGAGGCAAGAGGATCGCTGGGAGTTCATGACTAGCCTGGGCTACAAAGTGAATTTAAGTCCGTCCTGGCCTGCATAGTGAGACCCTGTCTCAAAATCAAACAAGCAAACGTGGCAAAATATATACTATTTTTCTATTATTCTCTTACCAATGAGATCACAAACATCTTCAGAACAGGCACCTTTTATTAGTACCTGCAGAAGTATTCATCTAAATGTTGGTACTTTTTTTAAAAAAAAATGTATTTGGTACAGGATCTCGGTACACAGCTCAGACTTACAGTGAGCCTCCTGTTTCAGCCTCCCCAGTGCTGGGATCACAGGCACATGCCACCATGCCCAGTTTCAGCAGCTGGTTCAGCGGGCCTGGGAGCAGAGCTGGCATGGTATGTGCTACTGGAGATCAAACCCAGGCCTTTGGTCTTGCCACAGGCGCTTGAGCCACTGAGCTATCTCTCCAGCCCTATTGCTATTACTATCAGTATGTTACATAGTTAAATATTTTGATCACCTCAATGTTGAGATTTCTCTTCCTAACTCCTGTTCCATTTACTATTCTGGTCAGTCACACACCACATTTTTAGGGTGAGATGGTTTGTGTCTGGATGCCCCCCAAAAGCCTCATGCAGCCACTCAGGGGTACTTTTTGGAGGCAGCTGAATCTAGAGCTGGTGACTGATTCATTGTCTAGTGCTGGTATTATAGGTGTGAGTGCTGCATCCGTGCTAGGGTGGGCAGCCAACACACAAAGGCAAAAAGAATCTCTTCTCTCTCTCTCTCTCTCTCTCTCTCTCTCTCTCTCTCTCTCTCTCTCTCTCTCTCTCTCTCTCTCTCTCTCCCCCCTTCCCTTTTGGCTCTTGTTGCTTTCGCTGTCTTTCACTGCAATGAACTGCTGCCATCTGCCATGTGCCAACCGCCTTGCAGCCGATCGCGGATTGAAACTTCCACAAGCTATGAGCTAAATAAATCTCTCCTTCCTTAACTTTGGATGTCAGGTATTTGGTCTCAACAAGGAAAGAGAAAAGTAACCAAGACAGGTAGTTGCAGGGAGGCCCACACAGAAGTCATTCCAGTTTGTCTTGGCTGATGCGAATTCACTGTTGGGAAAGCCAGGGTCTGCACACGTCCCTCGGCAGGTCTCCACAGTCCCCGGACACAGAGCTACAGGTGGCTGTGGGCACCGGCATCCCAGCAGTGCCCAGGGCCACAAGGGACCCTGCAGCCTGGAGAACAGCAGGAACCCCAGGACGCCTCGCCAGGCTGAAGTTTCCCAAAGTGTCTGTCCCTTCATGTAAGCAGAAAAGGTATAATCGCCACCTGGCAGGCCCAGAAAAGAACAGAACACTGGGCGTTGACACATTCCTAGCTGTGTGACTGTTTAATTCCCTAATCCAATTAATACCTACTGGCTCTGCAATGCTTTTTCTGACATACAACAGGAGCTAGTGCCTTTAGGACTCTCATTTTTATGTGCAAGACAAGAGACAAGTCTAATCCTCAAAAACATACTTAAAATATGCAAGATTGTAACATACAGGTTCTATGCCTGTGTATGTGCAATTTTTAAAAATATGTTAACTTTCTACAATCTTCCTACCAGAAATTGTATACAGAGTAGACTTTCAAAACATCTTTAGCACAGAAACACAAATTCTTTACATAGTCTAGGATTCTTTTGAAATAGGGTAATTCACTCTAGAATACATCAAAATCTATCATTCTCTGGCTTGTATTTCCAAGCTCCCAAGGTCAATTTCAAATATTTTGCCACACTAACAGTTGAAGGAATAATGCATTGTCTTCCCTGAGATGGTAACCTTTTCCACTGGAAAACCACTTGCCAGACTTCCTTTATAAAGATAAACGAGGTCAGCAGAGGGACACACCTCTCCCAGGGTCAGGAGAGATGGTACTAAAGTCCTAGCCAGTTCTCTTTAAGATAATGTACTGCAACACGATCTACTAGCTTATTGCTTCTCTTCTGCTCCCCTCCTTCCTGGAACCATGAATCTTTTTCAGGATCAAATTCTGATGCATGATAAAAAAAAAAAAAAAAAAAAAAAGCAATGCCTACATTTTGCCTAACCATTCTCTAAGCACAGACTGACTGCAACTTGCACTTTTCTAGACTATCGTATCTATAGCTTGTTAAAATAGCCTTAATGAGGCCACAGAACTTGCAACTCTATGCTCAAGTGTTTATTTTTTAATGCATTTTAGTACAGAGTCTATATAGTCTCACTACACCGATCAGACTGATAGTGATCCTCCTGTTTTCAGCCTCCCAAGCACTGGGATTACAGGCATGTGCCACCACGCCCAGTCTCAGTCACTGGCTCAGTGCACCCCAGGGGCGGAGCTGGCAGGGCTATGTCCAACTGTCAAATCCGCCTTTGAGAAATCACAGTTATGCGAGCAGGAGGATGGGGGTCAGACATACAAAACACACAACTACGTAGAAGGTGCCTGATGTATTGGTAAGTATTCAAAATAAAATCTGGAAGCCTTATGCCAATCAGGTTGAAACTAATATAAGTGCGTACTTTAATAGTAAGTGCTTTTTGTAAGTAAGTCCAGTTCCACCTACCATTGATTGAATAAATATCCAGGGGTGGAGTACTGAAGGGAGGAAACAGACCCAGCGTGCTAAACCACAACTCGCACAGGAGCCTCGACCCCATCTCAGCTCAGCCCACCGTGCAGACAGGGTCAGCCTCCCATTTTATAAAGTGGAGACAAGGACTGAAGCTCAGCAACAGAAAAGCAAAGTGCACAATGGTATTCTGAACAAATGAACTGACTACCCAACAGTTTTTCAGCGCAAGGATGTATCGCCATTAAAGATACGCCACTGTGTACGTCAAACATGGTATTTGTGGAGTACAGAGTACAGAGCATCGTTTCTGTCACGTATGTGCATTTTTAAAAATATGTTAACTTTCTACAATCTTCCTACCGGAAATATACAGAGTAGAGATTTGAATTTGTATTTCTGTCCTAGTCCCTGAGTTGACAAGAGAGGAAACCCTGTCCTGCAGGGAGGAACTTGCCCAGCGTAAGGCAGCCAGGTAAGAGCAGCAGGGAGAAGCTCTAGCCCCACTCCCTCCCATCCCCACACCCTTCGGCCCCAAGAGGTGTCCCAAGAAGCAGTCCCAGTTCCAGAGGACGCCCTCAGGACTCTGCCAACACAGGGGTGCCCTTCTCAGTACACTCCTCAGCCTGAGGCAGAAAGACTTGGGCATCCACTTGGCTGACTTGGATGCACGTGAAGGAGCTGGAATATCCACTGCTCCTGGGTCCTGCACCGAGGACAGTAATGGCAGCGAGACAGGAACGGTGTGCGGTGAAGAGGGAAATGACCTGGGCCCCATGTGCCGGGAATCCCCCAGCTTTGGCAATGCCGAGCGAGCCCCAGCCAGAGTGGCTAGTTGACCAAATCCTGCCACGTCAGGCAGCCATCTCTGTTACCCAGGCCAGCACCTGGAGCGCTGTCTGTGCCACGGGGACCTTCGGGCTCAAGGCCTTAGTTTAGGCTCGCCCTTCCTGCTGTGGTGGAGACACCGTCCAGGGTGACGGCTGCACATGGTCTCACGCCTGCACCAGCACCACAGCCGGAGGCACACACAGCAACTGGCCGCATGAACTCCGGCTACGTGGCTAAGGAAGTGACTCCTGCATTTTATTTAATTTTAACCAAATTAAGCTTAAATAGCCCCAGAAGGCCAGTGACTACTTCCTGGACCTACCTTGCTCCGATCTACACAGACAGAATTACAATCTTTAGCGGCCAAGTACTAGGCACAGAACCGAGTCCCGGTCTCGGGCAACCTTGGTCCGAATCTGACTTGTCACTTACAGATGTGACAACTTCCAAGGAAAGCTTCTTTGCTCAGCTGCAGCAAGATTCAGAAAGTGGCTGGCCCATAGCAGAACATCCAGAAATAGGATTTCTCCAGAAGCAAGTAAACTGAATTTATGTAAAAAAATGGAAAAATCTCATTCTGCACACACATACACACGAAAAGAAGGACTGTGTGAGCATCGTTCTGATCTGATCTCCAAAATAATTTGAAGTTGTCATGGCTGTCCCCTGGGCTTGCTACGCTTTGATTTTGTTCCCAGGCCACCGTCCTCTCTGGAGCCTCTCCCAGCCCTAAGAAATTCACTGCCTTGGCAGGAAAGGGTGGTGGGTGGCCGCTCCCAGGACAGATCAGCCACAGATCAGAATCGCTCGGGGCTTTTGAAAAACACCGGGTCCCAAGCTGGAGAATTCAGGTTTGCAGACAGCTCCTAAGACACTGTTGCCGCACAGCTGGGGCCTCTGTATTTTCCCTTTGAAAGCCTGGCAAGGGATCCTGCCCCATCCTGCTCAGCAGCTGAGAGGGAGGCAGTGGAGCTCTCCACAGGCTGTGGCAAGAAGGCCCTTTGTTTGGGGCCCCCTCCCTCTCTCCCTCCCTCGGGCTGCAGGGACAACAGTCAAATGGCTGCAGGGCTCTGAAACCAGGCCTAAGGCACGAGCTGCTTCCCCCTTCCCAGCCATTTCTGTGAAGCTTCATCCAGTCCCCAGAGCCTGCCAGTCTGGTGCCCCCATGCAGGGCTGGCAGGGTCAGGCCTCCCTCTCAGGCCCTGAACCCCAAGGCAGGAGCCCCAGTCATGCACCTGGCCCTTTGGAAGCCCACAAACAACGCTATTATTGTGGTTGTCACCCTCATCTCACTGAGAAGGAAGCATGCGCAGCCATGGTATGACTCACCCAGGCCTCGTGACACTGGGTGCAGGGCAGGGCAGGGCAGGGCAGGGCAGAGCCAGGAACCTCGGCTGGTGGGTGCATTCTCTTCTCTGCACCTCAGGATGCCACCCTGCACCTTTTCTCCCTCCCTCCGACAGCCTAGGGCTGGCTGAACCAGCCAGGGCAGAGGTTTCATTTCAAACTCTAAGGCAGGACCCCACCTGTCCCTCCTCAAAATGGTCCACAGGGCCCTCCAAGTACCCACACAAAGCACTACAGGTTGGGGAGCGCTCAGCACAGATGCACAGTCCCCCACACCAGGGACGGCGCGGAGCAGCGTGTGACCCAGACATGCTTCTTATTAACCTCTCAGGGCTCTAATTCCTCAGCTGTAAAATGGGGATAATAAAGGTGTGGTGAGGGACACTGCATGAGGACACTGAAAGGACAGCACAGCTCGCAGCAGCAAGGCCTCATGGGCATCAGGGACACTGCCCCGTATCTATGGGGAATACACGCCCCAACTCCCAGGGGATGCCTGATGCCATGGATTACAGTTCTGTACCTGAGTCAGCATCCAATTGATAAATTAGCACAAGAGATTAGCAACAGAGTAATTATACTGTAATACAAGATATGTGCAATGATGTCTCGAGCGCGTGTGCATGCACACACACACACACAATCTTAGTTACATTCTCATCAATGAGACAACACACCTGACACCCTCGACTGCAGGGAGGAGGTTTATTTTGCCTCCATTTGGAGAGGTCTCAATGCACAGCCAGCCGGCTCCAAGGCACAGTGGCATGGCAGATGGGCACTGCAGAGCAGGCGGGAATTGGACAGTGATCAAGGGAGGAGATAGGGAGAGAGAACTTCTGGGCCACCACCCAGGCTTCACCTCCTAACTCACATTAACCCACAAAAACTCAACCTCTTATCAAGTCATCAGCAGACTGATCCATTCAAGAGCACCACAGCCCCATGATCCAACCACCTCCCCAAAGACCCTACCCTCTGATCCAAAAACCTCACAAAGCCCCACCTACAAATGCATCGAGATATAAACCACAGCACACACACACACCTGCCACAACACAGGTAGCACCTACATCATCGACCCTTGGACAAAGGTGTTACTCACATCCTACGTAGGACAGAGAAGAATGTCAGGAGATGTCAGCATTCTAGTCAGAACGTCACTTAGGACATACATCGTTTATTCCTGAAATTCCCGTTAATATTTTTGGACCATGGTTGGCCAAGGGTAAGAACACTACATTAACCCACCTTACCGCTGGTCCTATGAGCACAACTGTCACCATTCTCCAGGCTGACCTGGGGCCCATGCAAGCCTTGGGTCCCCCTCATCCTCAGCCCTAGTCCCAGCAGTCCCCACTGCCCCTAACCTGGGTGGCTCTATTGGGTTTGTGGCCCATCCTGATGGCCATGTTCCCACCAGCACCTAGAAACAGAACCTTCTACTTCTAATAATATTTAATATTATTAATTAGTCTGCAAACTCATAAACCTGCACTACTCTAAGGAGGAGAGAATTCTTAGTAGCAAAGACAATGAGTGACAGTCACTCCTAAACCACCGAAGGACCTGGGGAGCTGCCACTGCCCAAGCAATCACCCCCTGATCCTGTCCATCAGCCTCCACAAAGGTAAATGGAACACATACTCTGTCCTAGGGCCCTGGAAGTCCTTTAAGGACTCAGGCAAGAACTGGGCAGGGAAGCAGTGAGCAGCAGTCTCTCCAGCTCCAGACCCATGCACCACTTCCTAAGGGTCAAGAAGGGCTTATCACGTCACACAGTGCGGCCATGCCAGTTGATCAAATATTAGAACACTTCCTGCCAGGCTGGGATGGGGCTACCGGCCGAGGAACCCTCTTCCAAGGGGCCCCTCTCCCAGCTCTGGACTCCCCCGGAATCCAGCAAGAAACGAACTCATGAGCCGGCCCTGGGAGGCTTCCAAGGAGCTCTCTGACCATGACCAGTGTTTGATGTTCTGGCAACGATCCCTGGGCACGGGGAAGATACAAGGATGAAGACAGAGGTCCTGGAGGCCTCAAGGGAAAGAAAAGGCCTCAATGTGCACTTGAGGAAGAGGCAGGGAGGCAAAGGGACAGGGAAGAGGAAGGGTGACGGGCTTCAGTGGGAGTGGCCCCAAGGACAGGCTGGGGAAGTGCCACCCCTCCTTCCCTCAAGGCTACTCACTGGGCCAAGTTCAGGTCACCACCAGGCAGAGGCCTCCCAGGCCAAGCCTCATCCTGCAATCACACCAGCTCTCCTGTGGGCATTCTCAGGCTGCTGCCGTGGTGTATCACCAGGTAGGAAAAGTCAAAGCACAGAACCTTCTCGAACCAATGGCTGGTTCCAGAGCAGCCCTGGGCCCCAGCTGCCAGGCAGAGCCTTCTCAGCACCCTGGCAGAGCAGCCTTGTGTGCCATCCCTCACCCCACCTGGGGGTGAAGAGCTGACGGGGTGGAAACCTGAGTCTAAGCAGCGCTCAGCTTCTTTCCACACAGAAGGGGCGGATGCCCGAGTCGGAGGGGTACAAACCCTGCAGCGGTCCTGCTGAGCTGACACGACAGTTAACTCTGGAAATCAGACTGGCTCAAGCTCAGGCAGTGCAGTTGCCAGCCAGAATGCAGAGTGCTCCTGTGCTAGTGGGTTACTCAGAGGTGCCACCCAGCCAGTGAGCCACTTCCTGCCCTGGCTCCATTTTAGGTCTGACTTTGGTTTGCCAAGGATACCAGGAAGGCAGCCCCAGGCCCCAAGCCCTGAAAGGCCCCCTCATGTTGGACCCCAGACTCTATCTTGCTCGTTCCACAACTTACTGGCCACCTTTCCGAACACACAAAGCCTCAGTAGCTCCACCCACAGGAAAAGGAGGGGTCAACAGCCCACCAAGCAGGCCACAGGTATGCACAGACGTCACCTGAAGGCAACGTGTCTCCAGGACCACCGTTTGCACTGTAAGCCCTATGAGGACGGAGGCGTCTTCCATGTCCTACCTCTCTTCTGGGTAGACTGAAGGCCAGGCTCGTCCTAGGGAGAAAGCCAAGACTCCTTGTCCCCTAGAGGTCTTCAGGCCCCTCTCAAGCTGTCCAAGCCCCAACTGCCCCCACACAGATAAACAATTTGTTTGAGGTCAGGGATGTATTTGTTTGTTCCAATCCAAAGAACAGCCCCCTGTATGAATTTCAGCCAGAGCCCTCAGCAAGCATCTCGGGATAAAACCCCTCATGCCACCAGGCACGCTGAGAGCACATCCAACTGCCCCGTGCTAGGAGCAGGCTTCACTCGACGCACACCCTGGAGATCTCCTGGTACAACCTTCCCACTTCACACAAAGTGAGGTTCCAAGAGGTGAAATCACCACGACCAACACACACCAGGCCTGGAGCGCTCCATCTGCCAGGTAAGACACTGGGCTCTCTGCCTTCTCCCTGACGATAACAAAGCGCTGACTCTTTGTTTTATTTTAATCACAGCATTAATCCATTCTCGCTTCAAGAATGCCACCTACTTGCACTCACGGCCTGTTTCCACTTGTTCTCTGCAGACCCCATCTCCGTGGTCTCGGGTAGGCGGGTCTCTCCCCATAGGCAGAAGGACAGGCGGGCACCTTGCAAGCCTTCGGCCCCCTCCCCTGCGGTTTCACACCTCCTGTAACGCCTTAAATACCACCCCTGTCAGCCAGCAGCAAGGGGAACTGCACCCACCACATGGACCTCAGCGGAGGTGCAGCCACCCTCCCCTGGGCCCCGTGGGCTGTCCTGGGGACACACAGTCCTGGCTCAGGGTCAACGCAATGTGCCTCCTCAGTCCCTGAAGAGATAGCCTCCTGCAAGGTAGCAAGGACTCCAGGCCCCGCCCACAGTCTCTGAATCGCTGGCTGCTCCTTCACTCCACAACCGAGGCCGTCGGGTGGGCCAGGCCCGAGAGGACAACCTCATCCGGGGAAAGGCACTACTCCCACTGCGGTGACAAGGAAACTGAGGCTCGGAGGGACGAGGGCCTTGCACACGACAGAGGGTGGAATTCAGCGAGGAAATGGACGTGCTGATCCTATCAGAGGAAGCTCAAACACACCGCTCGGTTAAAAGAAACAGCTGCGCGCCCACACACCGTGTGATTCCACTATAGGAAATGGCCCAAAGAAGAATTTAGAGAAGCAAGAAGAAAGAAAGCGGTTACCTAGAGCTGGACGGGAGCGGAGAGGTGGACACAAAATGAACCATCAGTGGATCTGAATGATCACATTGAGGGGACGAAGTTGTTCTAAAACCGCATTACGGCCACACTGTACCTCTCATACTGTGGCTGAAAATCCCTGAATTGCACACTTAAAACCAGGTAGATTCTAGGATTTTTTTTTTCCCCCTGTATTTAGGGCAGGGTCTACGGGTCTCACTATGTGGGTTGGACTTATAGCGTCCTGCCTATATTCAGCCTGCCAAGAGCGCAGTCTCAATCGCCAGCTCAGCACACCCAGCACACGAGCAGGGCAGGCACAGTACACTGGGGATGGAACCCCGGCTCCTGCAACTGCCTACGCAAGCGCTCTAGTCCGCTGAGCTGGCAGGCTGGCCCGATTCTGTGATTTTTAAAATATGTATTGCATTTGTTTTTAACTGCTGCCATAACAAATGATCGCAAATACAGCAGTTTAAAACACCAGGGGTGAATCACCCTCCAGTTCTGGAGCTCAGAGGCTGGAATGGCTTTCCACGGGTTAAAACCCACACGTCAGCAGGACTGCAGCTCCTCTGGGGCAGAGTCCAGGGGAGACCTTGCTTGCTCCACACCTGGGGATGCAGCTCGTGGCTGCCAGCCCTGCGGGCCTCTGCGCCAAGGCCGGGCACAAGCATCTTCACTCTCTGTGGCCTTCCGTTCATATGGGCACATCTTCTCTGCCTCACACCCCCACTTCCTCCTCTGAGGACCCTCGTGACTGCAGGGAGCCCACCCATAGAATACAGGCTCACCTCATCCCAGGAGCCCACTGCCACGGAAGGCATTGTAGCCACCGTGTCAGGGGTGGGCATCACCTGCTGCCAGCCTTGATGAGCCCGTTACAGACACAAAGGAGGAGCCACTCGGGGTGCAGGCAGCACAGAGGCCGCAGGCAGAGGACCTGGGACCCTGTCCCGGCCCCAGCTGCAGCACAGGTACACTGAAAGGGCCCACTGCACTTTGGTTTCTGAGCCGGGGAGAAAGTCAGACAGAGAACAGCCAAGCCCCAAGGAGAGCCTGAACACTGCCCCTGCTAGGTGAGGGAAAGTCAGACAGAGAACGGCCAAGCCCCAAGGAGAGCCTGAACACTGCCCCTGCTAGGTGAGGGAAAGTCAGACAGAGAACAGCCAAGCCCCAAGGAGAGCCTGAACACCCAGCCACTGTCCCTGCTAGGTGAGGGAGGGGGAAGGGGACATTTTCACTGCCACCAACTTCAGCCCCTCTTACATATACTATTTTCAAATCTAAGGAAAAAAATAAATGTTCTCAGCATATGCAGATTGAAATATCCTCATATTCTAGATATCTCTATTTCACTGACTATTTTTAAATAAGCCAAATGAAGTAGGGCATGGGAGACCAAGGCAACTTAGCCCGACCCTCTCTCATAAGAGATAGGAAGTACACTTCCACGCAAAAGCCCTGGTTTCAATCCGTAGCACTGCCACACACCAAAATTAAGCGCGCCCCTAGACAACTGGGTTGTAGTGGGCACCTAACTCAGTATGCAAGGAGCCACTGTGCCCCGCTCCCGGTGCAGTGATGGGGGCACCAAACTCCAGGCTAGCCCCCCTTAAAGTGGCAGAAACAGGCGCCAGAACTCTTGGCTGTACCCAGAGGCCTGATGCCCGTCAGCCCACACCTTCTGGGACAGCAACAGTGCCCCAACCTGGGCCCCTCTAGCCTCGGTCCTGTCCACTTCAGGGCCCTTTGCAGTCCGCAAAGCCAGTGCTCTCTTCTCAGTTTCTCCCACCAGGCTGTGCTGACCTGAGTGCCCAGCACAGTGTGGAGTCAGTGTCCATAAACACCCGGCTCACAGACTCTGGTATACACTGACTGTGAGTTATATACAGACATCTTCATTTGAAGCATGCAGTGGATGTTCCACGAACGCTAGCAGGCATTCAGTAAATGTTCTCTATAGAACATATAGCACTTTGAACTACTCAGAAGGCTGAAGCAGGGGACCCTGTCTCTACATTAATAAAAAGGATGTGGGCACTCCTCTGGGTTGTCTCCAGTACCAACAGTTAATAGCAATAAATAACAATAGAGCATCTAGCCATGGGTACACCTCAGGGTTTAAAGGCAGAACAGGTTGAGGCACTGAAGAGCAAACACTGTCTTTTTGTTTCTCACTGTGTCCCTAGGCCCTAGCGCAGGGCCTCCCTGGCAATCGGTATGTGTGCAACAAACAACAGTGGCGTGGATGGCTAGCCAGCCTAGCTTCATTCAACAAACACCCACAGAGCAAGAAGTTTCATCCTTAGAAGTGGCAGGCACAGCGCCATGCTCGGAAAGGTGGAGGGGAATGGGAGGCAGGTGTGGTCTCTGCTGGGATGCGGGCAGACCACCCAGACGGGCTGCTAGCTGCACACGCTCCATAAAATCAAGGGAGACTCAGCAGGGATGCAGTAGGTGAGGAGAGAGCACAGGTCCCTGTAGTGACCTCCAAGGAAGACTGCTGGGGACAGAGAGGATGGAGGCCGCTTTGCAAAGAGCGAGGGTGCAAGGGTGAGCTGGAGATCAAAGGAGGACAGTGGCCAGAGACTCAGAACCAAAGTAGGCTTTGGTCAGTATAGAAACAAAAACAGGAAGCTAGTGAGGGCCTTGGGCAGAGGGAGAGTACGGCCCAAGCGGCACTGGTAAGAGGTGATGCAGGATGAAGGGTGAAGAGGGCAGGAAAAAGCCCCTCTGCATCTCAGCCACTTGTCAGAGCCAGAAGCCATGCCACAGGCTTCCAAGCCACCCTCGGGACACACAGGGCTGGTGGTCACTAAGCGCACAGCGCACACAGCAGGTGAGCGGGCACCTCCCAGGACGGACCCTGAGAGATACGCTGCAGAGGCCCCGCCAGAGCTCAGTCCCTGCATCCCTGATCAATTCAAGGCAGCTCTGGAAAGACCCGGAGCTCCAGGGTCCTGAGAAGCCCACTGCTCTCCACCCCTCCTGCTCTGTTGTTTGCCTGTTTCTCCCGTGTCTCTTTCCAGAAGGGACCTGTGACAGCTTACAACAGGAGACACCCCCTGAGGGTTCTAACGAGAGGACAAAGTGTCCTGTGAAAGCCCAATGGGGCAGAAACAGCACCTGAGAGCTGAATGTCCCCATGCCAGGGCAAAGAGAATCACAGGTCAGAGGACAGCAAACTCGCCTCTGTCAGCCAGCAGCCCGAGTGGAGCCAGCAAGGCCAACAGGCACCCAATCCACCCTCCTGGACAGGCACCCGGGGAAGTGGCCTTCCCACACTCAGGGTCACGGTCCCCGTCCATTCCCACTCCTCTTGGGAGCGAGCTGCGCAGCCCCAGGTCTGCTCCCGGATGTGCCTCGCCCGCTCACCGCGCACGGCCACACAGGCGTTTTCCTAGTACGTCCGAGCTAACCGCGTCACCCTCAGCAAACAGCTCTCCCTAAGAGGCCTCATCCACTCTCTTCTTCCAAGGAGCACCACAGGGTGCTTCCTATCTCACTGGGGCTGCCCCAGGTTGGCATAAGGCATGGATGGGATCTGGTTTTTGGTGTTTAAAACATAAAAAAGCAAAACAAATTTTCAAAATGAGATAAGAGGATAACAATGATTAATGCATTCCGTAATGCTGTCTTTCAATTAGCTACTCAGAGTACAACATACAGGCATTCAATTGTCCAAACAGGGGCTGGGGAGATAGCTCCGAGGCACAAGTGCCTGCTCGGCAAGTGCAAGGTCGTGAGTTTGAACCCTGGTCCCACAAAAAAAAAAAAAAAAAATTGTCCAAACAACATTAGAACCTTTTATTTCAATGAACTAAGGGAAATCGGTAGTATAACTCTCTTCACTTTTATCCCTTCCTCTTCTCCTTCCCATCTATTTCTCTTTTCTTTTAAAGTTTCCTCCCCTTCTACAGACTCTATTGTACATTCTGGATCTTATTATTTCATCTTCTCATACTAAGGAGACAATATGATGATCACACATGTGCATCTGGTTTCCTTCACTTGCGATTACGGTCTCCAGTTACATCCATTTACGTATATGTATCTCTAATTTACCATTCTTTATGGATGAGTAGTAGTCCATTGTACAAAAAGATCACAGTTATTTTTTCTTTTTCATTCCTCGGCTAATGGTCTTTTGGGTTGTTTCTAAGATCTAGCTATTACAAATTGTGCTGTTATAAACATGGGTGCACATATGCACATATATCACTGAGATACAATGCTTTTTTGTTTGCTTTTTTTAATTTTTTTTTTCTTGTTTCAGGACTTTTGTTTATTTATTTTTATGGCCGGCTCAGCCTGCCCTGAGGGCAAGGCTGGCGCAGCATGTGGTGCCGGGGATCGAACAGTGGTCCCTGCAGCCACCCAAGCGTTCCTAAGCAGGCGCTTTAGACCACTGAGCCATCCTGCTGGGCCCCCGGTACAATGCTTTTAATTCTTCTGGGAAGATACCCAGAAGGGGAAGAGCTAGGTCAAATGGGACTTCCAATTCTAGTGTTTTAAGGGATCTTCACACTCAATTCAACAGTGGTTGCTACACTCTACAACCTATCAACAGTAGAGAAGGGTTCCTTTCTCCCCATGGCCCCATCAATATTTGTTACTGATTGATTTATTGATAATAGCTACCCTTTCCAGGATGAGATGAAATCTCAGTGACGTTTTCACTTTCATCTCTTAAATAACAGGTGCTATTACATATTTTTTCATACATTTATTATGTCTTCATCTGAGAAGTATGTATTCATCTCTGATGCCCATTTTTGGATTGGGTCCTGTTATGGTTTACGTCTAGTTGTCCCCCCCAAAGCCTCATGCAATCATGGGCGGGGACTTCTAGAGTTTGAGACTTGAATGATGATCCACTGGGATTATGTGTTTTACTACTGTTGGGATTATGGTCTGAGTACTGTTGAGACTATGCATGCGGCCTGAGACGATAGGCTAAGGCAGAGAGCCTAACATAATTTAAAAAGACAGACAGAGTTAGACAAGAGTTGTTGCTCTCTGCTCCCGTTTGGTCATTTGCCCCTGTCACGATAGTTGCTGTTCGGCTGCCATGAACTGCTGCTCTCTGCCCTGTTCCACACAGCCTTGGGCCAGCTGAATATGGACTGAAACCTCCAGTAACTTTAAGCTAAATAAACCTTTCCTTCCTTCATTTTGGGTGTTGGGTATTTGTCCCAGCAATGAGAGAAAAGTAACTAAGACAGGTCCTTAAATTTGGGAGGCTGGATGGTTTTTAGTTCTCTATACATTCTTTTTTTTTTTTTTTTTTTTTTTTTGAGACAGGGTCTCACTGCGCAGTTCAGGCTGGCCTTGAGCTCACTTTTGTAGCCCAGGCTGGTCTCGAACTCACACTGATCCTCCTGCCTCAGCCTCCCGAGTCCTGGGATTACAGGCGTGCGCCACCACGCCCGGCCATACATTCTCAATAGTCATGCTTTTTCTGAGAACAGCTGGCCAACATTTTTCCCCACAATGTGGGTTGTGTCTTCACCATTGCTAGTTTCTCTTGCTGTATAAAAAGAGCTTTTTAATATGAGATCCCAGTTGTTCATAAAGTCTTTGCCTACACCTATGTCTTTCAGACTTTTACCTAGTCTACCTTTCAGGTAATTTAATGTTTCTGTTTTAACATTTAGATCTTTGATCCATATTGAATTTAGTTTAGTGCATGGGAAAGATATGGGTCCAACTTCAAACTCTGGCATGTGCAGAGCCACTCTTTCCAGCAACCGTTATTAAAGAGGCTGTCTTCCGGTGAATGTGCTTGGCATCTTTGTCAAACATAAGATAGCTCAATGTATCAGGGGTTGTTTCTGTATGTTCCACTCTGTTCCATTAAGCTGTGGGGCTGTTGTCTTGCCAGCATCAGGCCATTCTTATCACAACAGCTCTGTAGCATTATTTGAAGCAAGCAATTATAATGCCCACTACCTTGCCTTTGTTGCCCACAACTGCCTTTGCTAGTCTAAGTCTCTTCTGGTTCCAAATGAATTTCAGGATTATTTTCTCTACTTCTGTGAGATATGCTATTGGAATTTTGGTCAGAATTAAATTTACATAAATATACATAATTTAATTGCACTAATCTCTATAATAGTTTTGGAAATGTGGTCTTATTTACTACATGATTCTTCCTACCCAAGAGCAAGAGATACCTGTCCAATTTCTGATATCCTCGTCAATCTCCTTTTTCAGAGTATTGTCATTTTCAAGGTAAAGGTCTTTTACATCCTTCATTAGGTTGAACCCAAAGTATTCTACTGCTGTGGATGCTCTTCTGAAAAATGTTGTTTTCCTAATTTCTCTCAGCAAGTTTACTGTTCATGCACAGGAAGGATTTGATTTTTGAGTGCTGCCTTGTTTCCAGCTATGCTATTCAATGTGCTTACTAAATCTAGTGTTGTTTTTTTTTTTATTTACTTTTTTTGGTGCCGAGGACCGAACCCAGGGCTTCCAGCTCGCTAGGCAAGCATCCTACCGCTGAGCCAAATCCCCAGCCCCTCCAAATCTAGTAGTTTCTAGTGGAGTTCTTGGGGTTTTTCAGTGCAGAATGTCATCTGCAAATAATGATAATTTAACTTCGATCCTTATTATTATTCCTTTCTGTTGTCTAACTGCTCTAGCTAAAGTTTCTAGGACTACGTGGAATAGAAGCAGAGACAGTAGACTTTGTTGTCTTTTTGGAATAAAAGCGTTCAGTTTTTGTTCATTTAATATGATGTTTGCCTTTGGCTTGTCATAGACCACTTTTATCAGACTGAAAGACCATTTATTACAATTTTCTGTGGAGTTTTTATCATCAATTAGTGCTGGACTTTGTCAAAAGGTTTTTTTCGCAGCTATTGAGATGATCACATCTTTGTCCTTGACTCTGTTAATGTGGTGCATTACATTTATGTATGTCCATGTCAAACCATCCCTACGTCCATGGGATAAATCCCACTTGGTGATGGAATATAATCTGCTTAATGATTTGCTATATCCTGTCTACAACTATCTTACTGAGGAGTTTTACATCTTTTTGTATTAGGGACTTTGACCTGTAGTTCTCTTTCCTAGTTGGGTACTTCTCCAGCTTTTGTATCAGGGTAAGGCTTGCTTCCAGGAATGAATTTGGAAGTATTACTTCCCCCTCAATCATTAAAGACTTTGAAAAGTAATGAGCCGGGCATGGTGGCGCATGCCTGTAATTCCAGCACTTGGGAGGCTGAGGCAGGAGGATTGGTGTGACTTTGAGACCAGCCTGGGCTATGAAAGTGAGCCCAAGGCCAGCCTGAACTGCATAGCGAAACTCTGCCTCAAAAAAAAAAAAAAAAAAAGCACATTAACTACTATTTGAAGCCGGGCGTGGTGGCTCATGCCTGTAATTCCAGCACTCAGAAGGCTGAGGCAGGAGGATCGGTAGGAATTCAAGACCAGCCTGGGTTACAAAAGTGAGTTCAAGGCCAACCTGAACTGCATAGCGAGACTCTGTCTCAAAAAGACAAAAAAAAAAAAGAAAGAAAGAAAGAAAAGTAATGGTGTTAGGTCTTCTCTAAACTTCTTGTAGAACTCAGCAGTGGCTCTATCAGGACCTGGGCTTTTCTCTGTTGGTGGGTTTTTAATTACATCTTCAACTTGATATTGCTTTATTGAAAATTTGTATATCTTGATTCAGCTTTGATAATTCATAAGTATGTAGGAATATGTGCCTTTCCTCTGCCAAGTTTTCCATGTCCATTTCTCCTGCTAAGTTTTCAAAGTAGATGTACCTGATCTCCTGAGTTTTTGCAAGGTCCATTCTGATTTCACTTTTTTCATTCCTAATTCTGTAGACTTAAGTCTTTTCTTTCTTTTGGAGGATAAGGTTGGATAAGTGTTTGTCAATCTTATTCAGTCTTTCAAACAAGCAACTCTTAAATTTCTTGGTTCTTTGTGCTGTTTGCTTAGTCTCCAGTGCATTAATTCTTGCTTTATGGTTTCTTCCCCTGTACAAGATTTTGGCTCATTCTGCTCTTCTTTTTCTAGAAGTTTGAAATTCATCATTAAGTTATTTATTCACACTTGCCTCGTTTTCCTGATATAGGTAGTCACTGCTATAAATATTCCTCCCAGGACTGCTTTCATTGTGTCCCTTAAGTTCCAATATTTTTTACCGTCCTTATCATTTAATTATAGAAGCTGTCTAATTTCTTCTTTAATTTCATCTGGGATGCCCTCCTTTTTCAGGAGGGTGATATTTAATTTCCATATGTTTATGAAATTCTTGTGGTTTATTTGATTATTTCCAATTTCACTGCACTATCATCTCATAATAGACATGAGGAAATTCCAATTCTTTTGCATTTACTTAAGCATGAGCTATGAGCTAGCATGTGGTCTACCTGGGAGAGCATCTGTGTGCAGCTGAGAAGAATGTGCATCCTGATGTTATGAGTTGGAACCCTCTGTACACATTTACTGAGATCACTTGTTCAAAAATTTGGTTTAGTTCTCCTATTTCATTATTGGCTTTTTAACTAGTTGATCTTCCATTTTGCAACAGTGGGTATTGCAAGCCCACAACACAATTATATTAGTGTTTATTTGATTGTGCATGTCTGTTAATATTCGTTTTGTTTTGTTTTGTTTTGTTTTGGCGGGACCGGGGTTCAAACTCACGACCTTGCCCTTGCCAGACAGGCACTTGTGCCATGGAGCTATCTCCCCAGCCCCAATATTTATTTTATATAGCTCATAATACTTTTTTTTTTTTGGTACCAGGAATCAAACTCAGGATTTGCACTTGCCAAGCAGGCACTCATACAGCTGAGCTATCTTCCCATGCTTTGATGCTGAAACAGCAGCATCAATCACAACCTAGAAAATGACGAAATGACATAACCATTAATTTGCCACCTTTAACTGTATGAGCTAGACTTGTGGTTATATAACAAAATCTAAAACAGACTACAACATTATATGCAGCATGTAAGTCCTTAGTACGTCAATATTTCCATCGGAGTTACAATTAAAAAGGGTTTAGGGAAAAAGTAAGAGAGGTAGAGGAAGAGGAAAAGATTAGAAGAAAGGGAAGAGGACAAAAGGAGATCACACAAACGTTGGGAAAATGGTGCAGAAAGAAAAAAGGAACAGACAAAGGAGCAGAACAGAACAGAACAACTACTACTAAGATGTTACAACTACATTCACACTCATTTAAAAACAACAGCAAATAATGAGAGAAAAAAAAAAAAAAAAACAGGACCACAGTAAATAAATAAGGAGTGGGGTGAACAATCTCCAATCCCACTTCCCGGTTTGTCTGTGCTATCACTGGAACACAGCAGCAGAGATCTACGGGGATCCACACAGTTCTGATCCACGTTTATTTACTCCAGCAAGCCAGCAGTAGCTTTTTGGGGCAGTAGTGGATAATCTCAGCAAGCCTGCACCTTCTGCGCAAGACCAGATTCACTCAAGCTGCAGCCATCTATGCACCTTTCCATGGGCCTGAGCCCAGCTGAGAGCTGCCGGGTAGAGTCAGAAGCTGCTCTGCACTCTGAGTCCAGCCAGCCTGTTTCCAAGATGGCTCCCAGCCAACTACTCTCTGGTGAGGGAGGACTGACCCCTCAGTACTCACCACCAGCTCATGACCCACTGTAGCCTCCCTTGCCACCTCTCTCAGTGGAAGCCTTTGGGATCAACAGCAGCCACCCTGTGTCTGTAGGTCTGAATCACTTCTCTTGAGCAGTGAGTCCCACCTCAGGGAGCAGGTGCTACTTACCACCTCCTTTTTTGTTTGAGTTTCTCCTTCACTGTCTCCATGGGTTGCAATTCACACCTCAGATCCTTCCTGCATCCAGGGAATCCACTTCCCTCCCTGTCTTTCCCCAGGGTGCTATATTCCAACATCTGTATGGCAATGCTCAGAGAGGCTCTTTCTCTGCTGCTTACCACTCCGCTATCTTGATGCCTCCCCAGTATCTGGTCTTAATCACTGTCAGTGAGCAGCTCAAAGGGAACCGAAACCTAAGTCAGTCAGCGTGCAGCATGTGCCTTTCTGGGGACATATGGCCAACTTGGTCCAATAGGAACTAAGGAAAAGGAGTGGCTATGAATCCCCAGACTGTTGCAACCACCTTATCATCAGAAGGCAGGCAGCATGAAGACAAAGCTAACATAAGAGAGTTGTACAGAAATGAGCCAGAGCCCACATCAAGCCTAACTGAAGCTTGCCTACCCTTGGGTATCTCAAATATACATCTCCATGAATTCCCTTTCCTAGATAAGCCAACTTAATAGCTCTGTTTAATATAATGTCAGCATGTGATACAAACTCCTCAGCATGGAGCAGGTGTCAGAAAACAGGCCAGATAAGGCCAACCACCTGTCTTTGAAAATATATATTAGAGCATAGCCAATGCTGGAGGGATTGTGGGAAAGAAGGAACCCTTTCTCTACTGTTGGTAGGAGTACAGGCTGATACAACCACTATGGAACTCAGTATGGAGATGCCTCAAAAAGCTAGAATTGGGGGGCTTGCCGGCTGGCTAAGCTGTTTAAAGCACATGCTTTGGCAAACTCAGGCACAGGGGTCAACAGTTCCATCTCCAGCTCCACAAGCCACACTAGACTCTCCCTTAAAGCAGCCTGAGCTAGCCAGAAGAAAAAAAAGCTAGGACTGGAAATCTCATTCAAGCCAGCTATTGCCCTCCTAGATGATATTTTTCCAAAAGAACTGAAATCATCATACCACAGCAATACATGTATACCTATGTCTACAGAAATTTGTCATAGCTAAATCTTTAGAACAACCCAAATGCCCATCAACTGAGGGATGGATAAAAAAAGATATGGCCTTTTTATACAATGGAGTATTGTTCAGCTATAAGAAAAGATAAATTTGAGGCTTTTGTTGATAAATGGATGCAACTAGAGACGACCACACTGGTAAGTAAAATGAATCAGATTCTCCTGGGTACACATCGTATTATCTCACTAGTGTGAGAAACTGAAAGAATAAATAAAATCAGAAAGGTACAATAGAGACTGTAAAAGGGAAAGGATTTGTTCAATGGGAAGAACAACCTGAAATGAGGACAATGACAAATGAAAGAAGTGAAAAAGGGGCATTTCTGTACATATGCAGGACACTTTGGGCAACTGCGCTGCCAATTTTTGCTGTTTTGAAAGGAGCAGTTAACACTTAAACATTTTTCTTTTTATTCATTTTTTTTTAAACTTCTTACAACTTTTTGTTACTGTTTTCTTTTATTTTTTTCTTTAAATCAACCTTGCACATTTATATCTGGTAACTTGAACTACTAATTTGAAGATAACATCATGCAATACAAGAACCATTGCTGAATTCTCATTACTTTGCTTAGTGAAATTTTGCATCATTTCTATCACTGTTTTTTTCTACCTCTTTTTCGTATTCTTTAAAAAAAAATTTAAAAAGAACACAGCCACACCCACTCACTGATGGACTCTCTAGGCTTCTGGGGGCTCCACCAAGAGAGCAGGTGTGATTGTCTTGAGGCCAGCGAAGCCTGAAGAGGGAGGGGCTCCTTTCAGCTTTATAAAATGGCTCACATCTCTGGCAGAGGCCCTACACTGCAGCCCTGCCTCCTGTCCTGCCCGGCCCCACAGACCCCTGAGGCTCAGGCTGGCCGTGCTGAGCTCTCCTGCAGGAAGGCCCCTCACTGTCCATGAGCCTTGTGAGCTCCCCGTCTCCTAGCAACCTCAGGCAGGGCCCAGCTCTCCTTGGTGGTCCTGGTCAGGGCCGGAGCCCCAACATGTCCACAGCAACGGTGCTCACCCACATCCCTCTATGTGGGCCAAAATCACCCACTTGAGAGTCCTTCTCCACTTCAGCAACACAGATCATTTGGAGACCAGCATATCGCCATGTGGGAACTGTCAAGCCCCAAAAAGGCACACACTGAAGGTGCAACCCCAACATCACAGAAGGGAGCTCAGCAAATGCAGTAGGCAAGACAAGGTGGCGGCGGAAAAGCATGGTCCTGCTCCAATAAGACCAGTGCCCTGCAAGATGACAGGAGGGGCAAGAGCGACCCAGGAGCACAAAGGCACACATGGGGGGACACACCCCACACCACGCAATGCCAAAGATTCCTGGCAAACAGCAGAAGCCAGAAGAGCAACCTGCGGCAGAGTCTCCCCAACATCCCTCAAGAGCGAGCAGCCCAGCAGACAGGTGGTTGTGGACTCTCACCTCTAGAACCAAGAGACCAGCATTGTCTGGTCTGAGCTTCCGCATGGGTGGCACTTGGCTATAGGCACCCTGGGAAATGAATCCAACCTCTGTGTCTCTGAGCCCTGGGCCCAGCCCAGAGCCTGGCACACAGTAGGCAGCTCCATGACCACTAAACTGACTTGCAGTGGGAGAATGGGTGGGCATCTACTCCCAAAAATGGAGTTGGGGCAAAGGGTAGCACCCAAAGCCACTGTCACCAAAGCATACAGCAAGGACCAGGCGCTGCACTATGGCCTCAGTGATATACGCCAATCAGAGCTGATAAGGGACCACCAGCCAGGACTAGGTGCAAAGAAAAGTGCATGCTCCCGAAACCAACAGGCAAACTGGAGCACCACACCTGGAAGAACTAAGGCAGTTCTAAGCACAGGAAAGATGCACCCAGGGCCAGGCTGACGACCTCCACCTGGGACCCCACCACCTCAGGCTCAGGCACACTGCCTCTCCTGGTTCCCGCTTCTTGCGACACAACTTGGGACTGTCAGCCACTTGGGCTTCCTGGGGACACCAAGGCCATACTAGTGTTCTCCAAACAGAATGGATAGGAGAATGCTGGGTACCCCAAATATCAAAGCAGCCTGAGCCAAGCATGGGGAGCACATCTGTAATTCCATCACTGAGGAGGCTGAGGCAGGAGGATTGATGTAAAACTGAGGCCAGCCTAAGATACAGAGTGAGACTAAGGCTAGCCCGAACTAAAGAGCAAGACTCTGTCTCAGAAAAATAAAGGAATGAGTGAATGAATGAATGAACGAATGCAGCCCGACACCCCCCAGACAAGCACACTATGCACTAGTGAGTGCAGGGCTGCACTCTCTGTCACCATCACTGGCCCCAGCGGGCGCTGGGGGACAGGAAGTTGTGTTGCCATCACGCTGGAGCCAAGCAAGAACAAAGGAAGTGTTTCTTCACCTCTCACCACAGAGCAAGCATGAAGCAGAACTTCAAGTATCTGCTATTGCAAAACACCTCCAATAATAGCAAAAGATCATTTCTAAAATCACCCTCTCCCCAGTCCCACAAAGCCACAGGCCTCAGAGTGACCGTGGGTAATTTAAGCGCCATGATCTGCAGTTGGTTCATGCTGCACATGCTCCGGAGACACATGCGCCCAGAGATCGATCAGTCCCTGTCCCTGACCTCCCGGATCTCAGCTGGCTGGGGGAGTTTGATCAAAGAGCGGAATTTGGGGCTAGCCACTACAGTGCAGGGCTAGGGATCAGGCACACGAACATGCACCCCAGACTTTGTGGCCATGTTCTGGGAGCAACCCCATTTTTTCTGTGTACCTCCTCTTCCCCAGGGTCATAGCCTAAGGAGCCACAGCAGTGGTCCAGTGGACTAGGCTGGGTGTGCAAGTCTGGGTCCTTGTAGGAAAGACTGCCGACTACCGGTAAGCCACACAGCCTCGTGCAGTCGTTGGTCCTGGGTTGGAGCCCAGAAACAGGGCTGGCCAGTCACGCAGCGCACTACGCTGTGCTCCAGGGAAGCAACTGGTCCCCGGAAATCTAGAGATGGAGGATTACAAGTTCCATCTCATCTCAAAATTAAACAAACAAACAGACAACAACAGCAACAAAAATGGTCTGTGAAGGCCCTAGATTTAATGCTTGGCACTGCAAACAGAAAAGGCAAACTGGAAACGGGCCCGGGTATCTGGCAGCTTCTACTCCACCCTCCACAAATCATAGCACCCATACCATGCTGGCACACCTTCCAGCCCGTGAAGTGCCCCTGGGTCACTTGTCACTCACTCACTGACTTGTCTTGTGCAAGGCACTGTGTTTATGGCCAGCAGGCTCAGGTGTAGTGAAGCATGGCTCTGACTCCACAGACACCACGGCCTCCAGAAGTCCTCCTTCACCTCCCACACCAGGTTTCACAGTGGCCCCGGAGGGCCCCCGAAGCCCCAGTCTCCACACACCAGTGATGGCGAACCTTCTAGAGATAGACTGCCCAAACTGAGACCCCAAACCCAAACCCACTTATTTATCACACCGTGCCAGCCCTGCAGTTAAACCTGAACACATTGAGAAAACTGACTCATACATTAAAATCTTTTGTCTTAAAAGAAAAACAGTAATACACATGCCACAGGTTCCTGTCACACACCATGGTGACTGAACAATCATTGCTCTGACCTCAGCCAGGCTTGCTCGGAGAAGGGGCTCCATGTGTCTCATATGCCACTGTGTCCGCAGGGGCTAGCAGTGCTGGGCACACAGAGGGAAAACAGGGAGGAGCACAGAAACCAAGAGGAAAGGTAAGGATCCAGCATGACCCTTCCTTGCTCAGCTTATGGACATGGAGCCCTGTCTCAGCTAGTAAAGCCAGCTGGGTCCCAATCCCTCTTCAGAGCAGTTTCCAAACCAACACTATATGGCAGCCAGTTTTAATGGCCTTCTGCCACAGCACCACAACTGCCAATTTATCAAAGGGGCCTTATGTATTCAGGATTCCCTCAGGGTGTTTTTTAAAATATCCTGAAGATAGAACCTGACAGTTAAGAATAAAGCTGGCGGGGCCTGGCGGGATGGCTCAGTGGTCTGAAGTGCCAGCATGGGAAGGCTTGGGCAGCTTCGGGGACCGCGGTTCAATCCCCGGCACCACATGCTGCGCCAGCCCTACCCTCGGGGCGGGCTGAGCCAGCCATAAAAATGAGTGAATAAACAAACAAAGGTTCTGAAACAAGAAATAAATAATTAATTAATTAATTTAAAAAAAAAAGAATAAAGCTGGAATCCGAATGACAGGACACCAGGTGCACCCTAATTCCTCACATAAATCGTGCACTGAGCTTACGGCATGCTGTACTCTGGGGGAGCCGGAAGTGACCACAGGCAAACACCACTACCGGGGAGGTCTCGTCAGCAGCTGGTGCTACCGAATGGATGGGCTGCAGGCACAGCTCAATCAAGGCATGACCAGAGCAGACTCCCACACACGTTACGGGGGAGCAGAAAGGCCACACACATGACACCCCAAGCCACTGACTTACGACTAAGGGGTCCCTTGTCTAGCCCCCCCCCCCCCCGTTTCTATACTCACAGCACAAAAGAAAAAAGATAGACTCTGCCTGCCTCCTTCTCTGGCCACTGCTGGCTTTCTCATTGAAGTCAAGGATTTGTGTTTATTCAGGCTTGATAAAAAAAAAGACCTCAAAAAAGTTTGTCAGAGGCCAAAGACCTGTACAATCTGGAGAGAAACCAGAGAATTTCTCTCTTTAAAGGAAAAAAGAAAAACATTCTAAGATTAAAAAAAGTCTGAAGCAGAAGCAGATGAAATGTGGGTAAGGCTGGCCAACAACAGCAGGACAAAGGCCGGGAGTTTTCAGTTGTGCCTGTGATTAAACACAACTCACAGGCCGATGCCCCAAGGCCTAGGTGTGCGAGAGTGCAGGGCCTGGGTGTCCAGGGTAAGATGGAAACCAGAACTTCCTGCAGAAGTAACTGCTCCCTGGTGGGAGACGTGTACCAAGAGCCTCAGCTCTTAGCTGAAGAATCACCATGCAGCTAACGTGGCTTCCCCTCCCCCCTCCCACCAGAGTGGGGTCACAGCACAGCAAGGTGGCACACAGAAATGCAGCAGCACTGTGCATGCCGGACAGGGGCAGGCTTTGGGGAAGGGCCTGTGCTCAGACGAGAGACCTGCAGCAGGCCCAGCAACTGGGCTGCCACTGTCACCACAGCCACTGCGGCGGAGAGTGGCCAAGGTCCTTGCAGAGTGCGCTCTCGCTTGTCACGGCCAGCTGGTCCCATCCTTGCGCTCGCAGGAAGGGCGTGGAGGAGAACCTTCGTGTCCAACCTGTGCGTGAGGCGGGACTGGGTCCGGGTGAGCGGCAAAGGCACAGGCTGCTACAGGCGTCCCCGAGAAGTCAGCGACTCCCAGAGATGAAGTGGAGGAAGAGGTGTGGCCCAGGGGTGGCCTTAATGAGATCCTAATGAACAAGTTTCCACAATTAAAGACAACAATAGAGGCATAACCAGTGGGCCCAGAAAACAATCAACATCTTTGGTGCGGCGCTGATGCAGTTCCCCAGGACCGCTTTCATCCAGCTCCCCAGGAGGTACACTGGCTCTGTGTCTTTCCAGAGAACCATCTTGAACAGGCACTACTCCCAAGCCACTAAAGAGACCAGCCCTGCTGCGTCCTCCAGCCTCGCGCAGGCAATGGTTCCCAGATGGCCTTTTATGTCAGACAATGGCGCCCTCAAGATGCTGAGCCTGCACTGGGCTCCTCTGTGAGACCGCGGTTCTCACAGACTTGCACCTCAGCTGGTCCAGCTCCGTTAGCAGTCTCGGCTTACCACGGGCTTTCTGGACTTCGCTCCAAACCCAGTCTCCTTGGGCTGCCTGCCTGAGTAGCACATCACACCACGTTGGCTCTGTCTGAAATGCTGCTCCCAGAACTGGCCCTGAAGACCCACTTCAGACCACCGCCTTCCCCACAGCCTTCTCCAGCCCCTTCAGGCTGCATCTGGTTCAGCAGTCCCCACGACGACTGCACTGGCTCGCCCTGTGCTTAGCTCAGTGTGTGCCCAGGAGAAACAGCCACACCCAGCTCATGATCCACCCAGGCTCCTCCTCAGATAGCCACCAGCTTGAAACCTTAACAACATCTACAACGAACAACAAATACTCAACATTAAATGCTCCTCTGGTATCCACCACCCAGCTGGAGAAAGCAACTACCTGGAATGCAAAGGCTCCTGACAGCCCCACTGTCACTGGCTACCAGCTCCAGGGAAGCCTGGCCCTTCCTATATGTTCTGGCCTACTGTGTGTCGAGGCTACACACTGCTTGATGCTCTCATGTAAAAAGGCTGTCCCCTCAGAGCCACATGCAACACTGCTGTGCACATCTGGACACCCCATACCTCAAACCCCTTGCATTACTACAGCAGTCTCTGCCCACCTACACCCACAGCCCAGGAGCCTCCTGTGAGCCTCCTTACCCAGGCACCTCAGCACACAGCCATACGTTTCATCATCCCAGCTGGTGCCAAAAACAGGAAAAGTAAGTCTGGTATGGTGGTGCATGCCTGTAATCCCAGCACCCAGGAGGCTGAGGCAGGAGGATCACTACTGAGGCTGAGGTCAGCCTGGGTTACATCGTGAGTTCAAGGAAAGCCTGGACTACATAGTGAAACCCTATTGCAGAGACAGGATAGAGGGAGGGAATGACAGGAGAGCAATAAAGCTGCAAGGCAGGTCTCGCTCAAGACCGCGAGAGGTCACATAGGACAGCCACACACAGCACCCCCAACCAAGGCCCCTGCATGACAGGGCCCAAGCATGACACCCCCAAGGCTGGCACAGGACACTGGCAGGCACTGAAGGGCCAAGCATCCACAACACCATATCCAGCCCCCAGCAGGAGCTATCGATGCCACCAGCCACTCCTGAGGAACTGTCCTGCAGAGAACAGAGCCCGCACCCAGCACCCACCGGCGAGGACAAGCCCTGGCTGTCCACTTGAAGTAAACAATGCAGTCCCTAGTCCCGCCCCCCCCCCCAGGCTCGCTGTAACAGACCCAGGGGTGTCACACAAAGGAAAAACTGCCTCCACACAAGCGTGCTCAGGGTGGGTGGGCGACAGCTTCAAGGCCACCGTGAGAACAGGCTAATTAGGAGAACAGCGCCAGGCTTCAGAAGAAAGGGGATGTGGCTTCAGTAAATGCTCTTTGCACAAATGAAGTGACATCCTTTGATCTCCAAATTCTCTGGCAGCCTGAAGGGCAGTGAATGGCAAGGCACCCACAGAATGGAAGTTCAACGAGAGCCAGGGCGGAGAAACTTAAGTCCTGGACAGACAAGCCACACAACACGGGCGATGAACCTCTCTGGAGTTAACTTTTCTGTTTAAAAAAAAAAGCATCCACTCTTTTATTATACAAACAGCCTTGTGGACCTGGTCTGTGGCTCTAAAAGAGAAAACAGTGCAGCTCTGACACAGCAGAATCAGGACACAGTATCGGTGCAAAGCAGCAGGCCAGGAGGCGCTGCCTCTGCTTTTCACTCTCCATCCTACCAGCGTCTTCCTGATTCTGTCCTCTTCCGTCTCCTTTTAAGACCCAGGCCTCGGAGCTTGGTGAATGCTAAGTGGAACCTAGAACCAGGCAGCTGAGCTTTAATTCGGCACTGACCACACTATGCTGGGCCGTGCACCACACCGGGAGCCTCAAGGGCAAGTGCAAGGCACCACGGAATGTCAGTTCAGCAAGGGCCAGGGCTGAGCAACCAAGGCCCCAACGGGTCATGCACGGGCAGCCGTCCTGGGAGCAGGCTTGCAGACCCCCACCCGAGAGACGACCACTGTGCTTCAGAGTGGCATGGATGAGGGCGGGCAGGAAGGGCACAGGAGGGCAGGCGCAGATGGCAGCCACAGCCACGGCCCCAGGTGCAGAGAGAGGAGCACGTGCCGTGCCTGCAGGGTTGGTGGCCCAGGGACTTGGGTACAACGGCCACACTCTGTCCTCTGAAGGACGTCTGCCCCACAGGGAAAGGAAAGGCACTAATGTGTGCGCAGGTGGCAGAGCTGGTGACACAGAGGCTCTCGAAGGTACATCAGCCTCCACACATCCCCAGTCTGAACCTGGCACAGCTGCCTGCTGCCCACTTTAGGCAGCTGCTGAGAGAGGCTGAGTTCCAACTCCCCAGAGGGTTCCATGATGGTTAAAGGGAGATGATACTCTATCTGACCCAGTGCCTAAACTGCAACCCAAATCCACTTACTCGTCAGACTGCTGATCTCGCCCCACGTGCGCTTTTATCTGATCCAACACAGAAGGCTCTGCATGCCCACAGTAGCACGTGCCACAGGTCTGCTGCCCCTGGTATGCACCCCATGGAAGCCCCCACCATCAGTGTTTTCTTTGGGCGCTGTCGGTCTCCGTTCTCCTGGGATGCACCAAGAGGACACATGTGACTCAAGGCACTGAGCCCAGGCCGCAGTGGCAAGAGCTGGAGGTGGACGAGAGGCTGACAGATGGACAGTGCAGCCTCTGTGTGATGCCCAGGGGCACCGCCCAACACAGGTGCACAGATCAGTGGATGCGAGACCACGGCCAGGAGGCCACGGCGAACCCTGGGGCTCATGGACACCAGTAAACGCCTCTCTGAGGTACTAAGGCGCAGCCCTCTTTGCCACAGAAATGCATGGAGAGGACAGGCCCTGGGGTCCATGCCCAGTGCAGAATGCAAGAAGATGAATCTTCATCTGTAAGATCAAATCTGTGGTACTGAGAGTCAAACCCAGGGGCACCTGCACCCCTGAGCTGCATCCACGTCCAGCCTCTTTCTTATTTTTTATTTTGAAACTAGGTCTCACCAAGTTGCCTAGGCAGGATTTGAACCTGTAAGCTGCCTCCAGAGGACAGATATGCAGGTATTTACTGATGCGCCCAGCTAAGATAAATATTTTTAAGGATGAGAGATTTCAATCGTCCACCCAAGGGAGAAAGCTAATTCATACACCCGTTCGCCACACATCAAGCCAGTGCCTATGAACCACGGGTACCTTTTGGCATATTGCATCTCCTTTGAAAAAATGACTGAGGAGTTTCAAGGGGGATCCTGAGACATGGGTGAGGCTGTCAAGTGGACCACTTTTCAGGCATGGAACTGAGAGAAAAGAAGCATTTTAAATGCTGAGGTACTTGACTTTACTAACTTAATTCTTTCCCTGATGCTGGTAATAAATTCAAATGGGCAAGAACCGAATCAAATTTCCCCATGAGATCAACACGGACCCTAACCACTGAATCTGAACCCAAACAGAAAGTTCCTGGCTATTATCCTACCTACTCAGTAGGCTGGGGCAGGAGAATGCAAGCTGGAGACTAGCCTGGGAAACATGTCAAGAGCAGACTACCTCAATGTGAAGGGTGAAAAGCCTGAAGGTACAACTCAGGGGTACAGCCACTTCCTAACATCCTTGCAACCCTGGACTTGATCTCCAGTAATGAAAAAAGAAAGGATTCTTGACCCTCCTGCCCAGCCAGCTGGACACACCAAGGTAAGACAGGATGGATAAAACGTCTAGGAAGAAGAAACACACGCACAGCGCACACAGGCAAGCCCACACGGAGAAATCCGGCCAGGGTCACTGAGGGCAGAGGTACAAATCCCCAGCTGCACAGTGAGGCCCAACTTTCCTTTCAAATTCCACTCCTCGAAAGCCTCTGCACCCTTCTCTCTCTCTCTTTTTTTTTTTCTTTTTTTTGTCTTTTTGAGACAAGGTCCTGCAATGCAGTTTAGGCTGGCCTTGAGCTCACTTTTGTAGCCCAGGCTGGTCTCGAACTCGCACCGATCCTCCTGCCTCAGCCTCCTGAGTGCTTGCATGCGCCCCTCTTTCTGTGCAATCTTTCTCCTGAAGACCCCTACAGGCAGAGTAACACAACCCACACATCAAAGGCACACTCTTAGTCTCAGTCAGTTTCAGGCAGAATCTGCCCCACACCGCACTGTACGAATCAGCCTAGTCATCTCAGGAGACAGAGACATCAGTCCCGAGCTTCCCAGCCTGCACACCGGTGGTGCACAGCTCCATAGGAAGGCTGAGGACACCCACCATGGCTTGGCAGGGCCAACACAGACCGCGGCCACCCTGCTCAGCAGCTCCACCTGGAGATCTCTGCTCAGGCCTCCAGTATGGCAGGAGGACCCTGAAGCCGGCCTGGGTCTCCGCCTTTCAGCTCTCAGCCTGGTGGTCTCTAAGTTTCCTCAGTTTCCCTGTCTGCACCACTAGCCCCTCTGGGTCAGTCAAAAGAAATGAACACCAGCTCTCTCCTTCTCTGCGTTGCTCAGTCTCCTCAGGGCTCAGCGTAGTGGCCACATGACTTACGGTGCTCACTTCCTAGAGGAGCCCTCAGGGCCCAACGAAGAATAGCCACAGACCCACTCACCACTGCCAATGGCAGGATGGAGCCCCCTCCTCTATCCCAAAATCAGCTGGAGCTAAGACTTGTGTGCTCGGCAAAGACTAACAGGCCACTGTGGGGAACACAGTGGAAACTCCACTTGGTGCTTTTCGTCAAAAGCCGTCTGATCTGGCTGCGCACTGCTGGCCTCTGGGCCTCCAGGGCGCAGAGCAGTACATAACACCAGAGTTCACAGGGAGCAGAGCAGACATTTGAGGATGTTATTGCCCAAGTTTCACTTCCACATCGTTCTCTTCCGTTTCTCTCTGACTCTGACTCAAGCTGACTGGGGTGGAGACTGGCAGGAAAGCCTCCCATAGCTTCCGCCCCCCGGCTCGGGCCCCAGCACCGGGGACCAAGTGCACATTACCTGCCAGAAGCCAACTGTGGGCCAGGCACAGAGGAGCCTGTCCCAGTAAACAGCCACAACAGGCTAGAAAGCAGGCACTGAGATGCCAGAGGAGGCTGAGCAATTGGCAAGAGACTTCAAGGCCGGGGAGTCTGTCGAGGCCCAGGCTTTTCACCATGCACTGGCCCCTTCCAAAGGTGTTGACCATTCAGTTTTGCACAAGCTACCTCACCATTCTGAAAACATCTTGAAGGAACGCTCTCCTCCATCACATTCACACTCCACCTCTGCTGGAAGGATAGCCATGGTCCAACCCCAGAACAGACCATCTGGCTCTCAGTCACCATGGCCATCCTCTGGATCCCACTAGGGGCCACGCAAGGTGTTTTCACACACACTGTTCAACTTAATCCTCAAACAGCTCAGAGAGGCAGCAATACCACTCTGTGCTGTCCAGAGTAATACCGAATCAGTGAGCAGACACCAAGTTGTCCCAAGACTGCACAGGGCCAGGAGGCAGAGCGGGGGTCTAGGTTTACAACCAGCGTTAAAAATGGCCAGAGCCACCAGGAGACCCCTAAAAGGGGAGCAGAGATGAGGCCTTCTCCCTCCTGCTGCCTCAGCTTTCTCCCCTCCAGAACACACCCTCAGCATCCCTCCTCCTGGCTGACTGGCAGGACCTGAGGCCCTGGGGAGAGGGACCGTTAGCTCTGATCCGAGCTGTGCTGCTGCGGAGCTGTTATTTGTCCCAGGCTGAGGCTTCTTCACTGCGGAGCTGAAGACTAAGTACCCTGCCCACACTACGCCAAGGGTAAAAGGCAATGTTTGAGCAGGGTGCTCCAGCCCACAGCACCGCTGGACAGCCTCCAGGTGCTGTGGGAGGCTGGTAAAAGCCAGGTGTGGCAGCCCCAAGGCCCAGTCCCTGCCCTGACTCCGCCCTGAGCAAGGGACTTCCTCCTCTGGTTCCCAGTTCCTTCATCTGCATTAACAAGACCATGAACACTTAAGGCTGGAGTCTGACAGGAGCATCCTGCTCAAGCCTTCCTCTCTTCCTCCCTCACCTCATCCCTGAACCACCACCACCTCCTGGACTTAGCAAGCACCACTGGCAAATGAAGACGCCTCTGTTCCCCACCCACCCTTGCCATTATACTAGAGCCCACCTGGATGTGTACCTAGGGCGTCCCCATCTTTTCACCTGTTTTTTGACTCTTGCCTCTGCCACTAACAAGGCTCTGAGCTGCTTGTCTGATCCCCAATGATAGGAGAGGGGTCAGACCGGATGAATCCAAGTTCACCCCGTGCAAGGTGAAGCCCCCAAACCAGGGCCATTAGAAATGCATGCGCTCATCTGAGGCCAGACCTCCAGCACTAGGTCATCAAGTACAGGAGGCACTCCTTCCACTGTACCAGCCAGAAACCTCCTCAACTAAGGAGTCGCTGAAACACAGTGGAACATTAACCTTCAGAACTTTCTAGAAGCCTGCCTCTGAATATCTCAGCAGGATCTAAAACGTGCACGGCCAGGGAGAGGCCAGGCACAAAGCACCCAGTGGACCTCTTGCATCCAGGCAGCTCCCCATTTTTAAAAAATGTATTTGGTATAGGGTCTCACTAGAGAGCTCCTCCCCAGCGCTGGGATTGCAGGCCTGTTTCACCACACCTGGTCTCAGTGGCTGGCTCACTGCGCCCAGGGTGGGGGCCAGCACAGCCTGTGGTCACCGGGTCAAAGCCCAATCCCTGAGCTTGCCTCACCAGGTGCTTTGCCCACTGCCGCTCTCAGCTCTCCAAGTTCTGACACCTGTCCTAGTCCCTTTGATTTGAGGACTTTCACTCTCCCCTCCCGGCCGCAGTGCCAATACACCTGCCACCATCAGATGCTAACGATGATCAGACAGGCCGCCTACCTGCCCCCCTCAAGGGCCTATGTCCATGCTCAGAAAATATCCTCCCTCATCACCACTTCTTCAACTTGAAAAGAAAAAGAACCTCTCCAAAACAGCATCTTCAGTTTTTTAATGAGCTTTGCAATTCCTTTAATGGTTAGAGATTATCTTAAATATTTATAAAAACCATTCTCAGCAACACTTCTTTAACCAAACCTCCTCATCAGCTAGATTATTTATATATTTATGAACACGATGTTCAAGAAGCAGATGGCAGCTAGTAAGCCTTCGCCACGAGGGGAAAAAGAAATCAACGGGACAACATGCAAACTCCGCGACTCCCCATCTACTCTTCCGACGAGCTCCGGTGGAAGCATCTTCCACTCAGTAGAGGAGAGCACTGGGACCTCAGAGGGCTCTCAGGCTAACTTCCAAGGGGAGCTGGCATCATGAGGGGTGGCAGAGCTGCAGGACCTGGGCTGGGCCAGGTGATGCCATGCTAGGGAAGAACAGGCTTATGCAGAGCAGATAATGTTGTACAGAATAAAGTCCCTATACAGCATCAGCATGGATCCCCATCATCTCCCAGGTGACTGTCCCACCGACCTTACATGAAAGAGGAAGACGGCCCAAAGGGAGAAAGGCTATGGCCCAAGGTCAGACAGCCAGAGAACAGCAGCGCCAGGGTGTGGACCCCAGCAGCCCCAGCCTTGAGCTCATTCCCTTGCTGCCCCCAGAAACAGGAAGCTTAGATCTGCGGTGTCTTTGGCCCCAGAGTTACCTCTCTCACCAAGACCCAGACTCTCAAAGATTCAATTTCCAGGGTTCTATCAAGTGACAGGGGCTTCACCAACTTGAAAACCTGGGGAAGGGCAACCCTAGTTGCGAGCAAGGAGAGGATGACGGAAACCTTGGAATGAGTGTCACAGGCACACAGAGATGACTGCAGGTCAGAGACAGAAACAGGCAAAGTGCCCTCCTACCCTAAACTAGGGGTGAACAGCAAGATAGCAATGACGGAGTCTTCCACAGCCTCTGTCACAAGTCCCCACAGGGAGAGGCCCCACTTCCACCTGACTGGCTTCACTCAGGAAGACAGCCTCAGGGTAAGGACTGCTGTTCAGTGGACAGGTGACAGGAAGCAGAGTGGTGGGCCCTCGGGGCTACACTGACACAGCTCTATCAAGCAAGCAACACACACCCAGGGCCTAGCTACTCATTTTACAGATGGGAAGCAGAGGTTCCAGAGCTGAAGAAAGGTGGTCTCGCAGACACTCAGACACATACGCACATGCACACATGCGCGCACACGCGCACAAGCAGAGAGGAAACTAGTACGAATGTGGGTCTCTCTCAGGAGTTCAAAGAGATGGATGGGGTCAAGGTCATTCTGCCTCTCTAGAGACAGGAAAGAGGGTTCGGAGGCTGTGGTCAGCACACAGCTACAGAGTGCTGATCATAAATCTGGGTTTTGACCTACACAGCACTGTCTCAGATGTTTTGCTGGAGGCAGCCACGTCCCAGACTGCTGAGCCACGTGAATAGTGGTCTCTTCAATCAAAGAGATGGCAGTAATGCTGAGCTTGGGGCCACAGCCTACTGGTACCAGTGTCCCCGGGGGGGGGTCCTCCCACTGTGTCACTCCTTGGAAACTGATGTAATGGCATCCCTACCGATTCCCTGTTGGGAGGACCCAAAAGACAATTTCAAGGTCACTACAAGCCAGTTCCCTGACCTTGGGATGTACACAGACCGTACCTCAGCAAGGGCAAAGCAGTTGTCTCTTCTTTGCTCCATGAAAAAGCATGAGGCACGTTTGCAGTGTCAGCCAGGTGGCCTCAGGTGTCAAGAGGCACAAAGGCCCCTCACAATACAGCAGACCCCACCAGAGAAGGTCAGCCCTGCAGGTCCAGGCTCAGACGAGAGCTTGGCATCTGCTTCTCACTGGCTAAGGGTCTTGGGCAAGTCCTAGGTTCTCCAAGTCTGAGTAAACAAGAATAGATGCCGTGGCCGCAGCATGAGTTTTAAACAAATGTGCACATGCTCAAACTGCAGCTTCCTGCTGCCTCCTAAAATACCCGTAGCCACTCAGACTCATCCCCTATCGCCCGCCCTCCCCTCTGCCAGGGTCTGCAGCAGGCTTTGGGAGTTCAGAAAGGAGAGGGGTGGTGGCCGTGAGAGAAACAACATTGCCCCAAGCAAAGAGCACAAACACATCCTGAGCCCTTATCCAAAAGACATTTCCAAGTACAGTATCACACTCCAACACACACACAAGCACACACACACACACACACACACAGCAGGATGTCCCTCCTATACTAAAACCCCAACGAGGATCTAGAGCAGGCAAATGACAATATGGCTCTCCAGGAAGAACGTCCAGGCCAGCTGACCACTTCTGCAAGCCGACCAAAGGAGAAAACCCACCTCTTCCTAGCTTCCTCCACAATTAGAGGAAGCCCTGGGCCTGGGAAATCATCCCAGCTGGCAGGGTGGCAGCCACCTCGGCCATCATCTGGCCGTGGCAATGAAGGCATGCTAGCTAGCTTCTTACGACCACGGGGTGTGCTCTCCCAAGAATGGGAGGGGGGTCCTCAGAGTTGGAGATAAGGCTCCTTCCTCACTGGGAGTCCTGCCTTCCCAGGAGCTTCTTTGTTTTTGTTTGTTTGTTTGTTTGTTTAATTTATTTTTTTCTTGTTTCAAAACCTTTGTTTGTTTATTCACTCGTTTTTATGGCCGGCTCAGCCCGCCGCAAGGGCAGGGCTGGCACAGCATGTGGTGCTGGGGATCAAACCGCGGTCCCTGAAGCTGCCCAAGCTTTCCCAAGCAGGCGCTTTAGACCACTGAGCTATCCCACCGGGCCCCCCCAGGAGCTTCTTTGGAGGGAGGCTGGAGCACCCAGAACCAAGGTGGTAAAACATGCCTCTCTGGGGACTGGGGATGCTGCCCACAGGGCGGAGAAATTGGTATGGCAGTACCCACTCCCCTCTCCAGATTCACCCTGGCACCCTGGCCCATTCATTTCACAGCCCCCCCCCGGGGGGGGGGCACGTCTCAGACTCCACATTTACTTCTGGACTGGCCAGAACCTTGCCTCCTCGCTGTGCCCCCTCCAGGCTGGGAAAAACAAGCGCATTTTCTCCAGGCTCAATCCACAGCCGCCTATTTCACAGCCTAAGACCACAGCCTAAGTCTCAGAGAGGTTTTCAACCAGACCAAGGTCACAAAGCTGGTTAGGGTCAAGGCCTAAAATTAAACTCAGGGGCAAAGTCCACGAGACCTTCCCCTGCAAGCCATTCACCTCCCTACCCCTCCACTGTGGCAGCAGGTTGGGGACCAGACACCTCCCCCTCCTGAGGGGGCCTCCAGCACGGGAAGTCCTGGTTCCTCTTTGCTTCCAAGCTCAGCGGAGGACACATGGGTTCCTTCCAGATCCTCTGTGTGAGAATGAAGCTCCAAGAGAGCGCTGTTGGCAGCCGCAGGCAAGGGCACCCACCCACTAACACTCAACTTCCATTAGAAACACACACACACACACACACACACACACACACACACACACAC
>PVJA010008778.1:0-63155 GCA_004027025.1 Myocastor coypus
TTCTTCTTCTTCTTCTTCTTCTTCTTCTTCTTCTTCTTCTTCTTCTTCTTCTTCTTCTTCTTCTCCTCCTTCTCCTTCTCCTTCTCCTTCTCCTTCTCCTTCTTCTTCTTCTTCTGTCCCAAGTGAGTTTTGTTTCTCTTTTAAAAAATTTATTACTTTTAATAAGAAATAACATTGAAACAGTTTCAAAACATGTTAGTAGGACAGCCACAATAATTAATACAATGCATAGTGTTGTCTTCATAGTTGTTCAGAGTATAGGATGCAAACATGATAATTTTTCTAAATACTATTAGTGCAAATATTTCTTCTCATTGAACTAAAAGAAAGGAAAAATACCATAAAATTGACCTGCTATAATTTTGTATATGGTTAGATTTCTAGATTTATGTATAAAAATGTGTAACTTTTTAAAAAAATCACATTCTGTAGGGATTTATTAGAATATCAATGGTTGATGGAAAATACCTGTTCCATGTTAAGTCAAAGGCATTTGATATTCAGAAAGACAGTGATATTAAGCGCAAGTGCCTATGTTATACGGTAATAGTATCAGTAAGCTTCTCTTCTGGAGGGTTAGCAACTTAAGTTTACAGACCAAAAAGTTAGAGAAAAAGAACGGCTACAAGGATAGCCAATATTTTGGCCCTAGACCTTCCAGGTCAGTGAGGACTCAGGACATAAGAGAACCTGTACTGTAACATCCTATAACTCAGTGGTGTCCCAAATTTTCTGTTCAAGGAGATTATGAGGTTATAGAGGAAAGAGATTGACAATGCATAATGTGCCTAAGGAGAGACACCTAGAGAGAAAACATTCTGTTGAACTTTCACAGAGAGCAAACTGGTCAAAAATGGCTATGACTCATCCAGATGGCTGACACTGACAAAAGTTCTACAAAATGAGGTACATGGTTTCAAGGTAAATCCTGAGAAGATGTGACTGGCCTTGTCAGATATAAAAGTTACATGTTTTGTTATGTGGGTCTTGCTTTAACTTAGCCTTAACCACCCAGTAGAAAAGTTTAATCAGTAGGCATACAAAGTAAAGGCAGATTAGTATGCCGAGCTGTAAAAGACTCAAGTCGACAGCTTCCAACATTGACAGTTCTGTGGATAACCCACTGTTATTATGGAAGATCATACTTCCTGGGCAGTTGTATGCATAATACAACTACTTTCTCTTATCATCAGTGTCTTCTAATGTCATGCGGCTTGCAAAGCCTTAGTGATCACTGTCTTTGATTATTGTCTCTCTTTTGCTTTCTTCCCTGACCTCTCCCCCTGCCTTCCTCCCTTACCCTTCCTTCGCTCTCTCTTTCTCCTGCCCTCTTTTTTTTGGGGACCAAACCCAGGGTCTTAACACTGAGCTACAATCCTCATTCCATTCCATTTATTTTATTTTATTTTATTTTATTTTGAGACAGGATCTTGCTAAGACAGCAAGTTGCCCAGGCTGAGCTTGAGGTTTGGATCCTCCTGCTTCAGCCTCCCAAATGCTGAAATTATAGGCATGGCCACCATGCCTGACTAGATTTCATATCTCTTACAGATGGGAACTTGAAGCTGAGAAATGTTGGGTCAGGCAGCCAGTAAGCAGCCAAAGACTGCCAAGAGCGATCTTTCTCTTTCATTCCAGATCAGGTCTTTGCCTCTCCTCCTGGTTTTAGCTGGGTTATGTGTGTCGCGCTGCCTAGCATTTTTGTTCAGTTGCTTCAGAGATAAATGACCATAACAAGGAAGTCATTTGCAGGTACAAGCATCTGCAGTTGTACTGATGCTCTGAGGGCATTTCTGTTCGACCCAGTCATTTCTCTCCTGGGCATCTTCTCCCCCACAAACTCAAGACACCAGGCTTCAGTGAAACATGCACACCCATGTTTCTAGCAGCACAGCTCGTAGTCACCCAGTCTTGGAAGCAGCCTGGATGCCCATCGGGAGCTGAATGGATACAGCAAGCATGGGGTTTAGACACCATGGAGCAGTACTCTGCTGTGAAGAAGGACAAACCTGAGTCACTGGTAGGACAATGGATGCCCCTGAGGCCAGCGTGTTAAGTATAATATCAGATGCACACCTTGAATGTCACATGACATCTTCTATATGAGAAATCCAAAGTGTGATGAGTTATAAAGAAAATAAGAGATAGCCAACAGGAAACAGGGCGATGAATCTTTTGCAAATGGGAAAGGGATCTAGAGACAGGGGCTGGGGAAGGGAAAGGGAGCAGGAGGAATTAACACGCAGCAAGCGCAGGTGCTCAGCCCCTAAAATGCATGCAAGCAGCACGTGCTGCAAAGATACACCAATAAAAATTCGAACGACATAGAGCTGGGAACGTAGCTCAGCGCAAAAGCCCTGCGTTTGGACCTTGTGCTACCGTACAATGTGCAACAACAAAAAACTAGGTAGGGTGCAGTAGTAGGCTCGGTCTGAAGCTCCCTGGGATGACATTTCAATTCTAAGCCCTGGCCTTCAAACTGCTCGCTGGCCTCCACCTCTGGAGCCTCTGCTGCAGTGATGCTCCATGTGCTGGCGACTTGAAACCACAGTTATCTGTCCTCCCTGGCTCAAGCGCTGTGCTGGTGACCCTGCCCTAGGCACCCTCTCTCTGCCTCCCACGTCTGTGTCCTAGGGATTCCTGGGCAGAGGCTTCGTGGCTCCAGTCCCTTCACCCTAGCTCCCCCCTGTGTCATGCACAGCCTCCCTGGCCAGTGTCCCTCCTCTTAGAACATCAACAGGTCCACAGGATTGGAGCTGACCCTCATGACCGCACCTCGGTCAGTGACATCTGCAAAAACCACTTCCGAATCAGGTCACCTCTACAAGTACCACTGGTTAGGACCTCCAGGGGTCCTTCTGGGGACGCAATGACTACTAGCCCCTGTGTGAGCCATGGAATCACTGCAGGACCAGAGCAGGGGGACGCTGGGTCATCCTTTTTAGAAATGGGTCCGTTGGTATTTCAGTGGGTCCCCACCGCAGGTGGGACAAAATATAGGTAGCATCACAGCAGGCAGCACAGACAGCCTGATCTTGAAGTGTACCCAGAGGCCATGTCCTAGGTGGGCTTGGGGCCAAGGAAGGCTTGGCGCCAGCTGGCTCCGAGGTCACCAGGTGCCTCAGCCTGAGCAGTGCAGCCCCCCGGGAAGCCTCGCTGTCCCTCCACGATGCCCTGCACAGGAGATAATGAGGGCAATTTTGCCCTTGAGGCTGTGCTGCCCTCGCGCAAATGAAGTCCCCTGCCAGCAAGGGCCTGGCACTTTAGAATGCAGGTCCCTGCGCAGGGGCAGCAGCTGTTAGCAGCAATTTAGGCAGGGATTGACAGGCACCCTGGGGGAGGACAGGCGCACGTGGACAGGGGGAGGGGACACAGGTCCTCCGCCATCCGCGTCCACAGTGGCTTCGGCATAGCTTGCAGGGAGGACCCTGAGCGTTGCCAACCCGGGAAACAACAAAGGGGCCATCTGGGTGTGAGGATTACAGAAATCCCGAGATAATTAACTCACTCATTTAGCCAGGAGCCTCTGAGAATGCTCAGGAACAGGGTGGGGACCCGTGGGGGCTGAGAGAGACAACCCCCAGGATCAGCGACACAGGCAGGTACCAGGCTGCTGTGCTGATACAGTGGGGTGCTGGTAGGGTTCCCCGAGACTTTCAAGAGGAATGGAGAATGCAGGGAGAGTCGCAGGCATAGGATGAGTGCAGAGTGTGCTCTGGGCTTGTGCCGTCAGGACGCAGGCGGGAATGCAGGATGTGTCTCTGGGCTGGGAGGACAGGGCTGGCGTGCAGCTCTGGCAGGGAGCAGCAGGCCTGAGCTCCTTCCTGCATGTGACGGGCGACCTGAAAGGTGTCTGGTGCCTTCTGCACCCAGGCTCCTGTGCCTGTGGGCTCTGCACACGAGATCTTCAGTGTCAGCCACTGGTTCAGTTGGACAGGATGGCTTCCTGCAGCAAGGACACAGGCCCCGAGAGCCCGGGGCTGATGGCACAAGGGCTGCGACACTCTGGGAAGAGCAGATGGGAGCCTGGGGCACTGAGATGCTCCTCCTGAGGCCAGGGTTATAGCGGCTTCCCTGGCCCACAAAACGGGGTGGGCGGGAACCCCAGAACTCTCAGTGGCCACAAGACTGCGGTGTAGGGAGCTTGTGGGAAGAGGCAGCAGTGCACGGGAGGACATGGTGAGCAATTCCATGGGCAGGCTTGAGGGTGGACCCACCACCTACCCCCAGGACCCTGGCAGTGTGGGCAAGGACACAGGAACAGGAGGGTCTGAAGGCTCAGGATCCTCTCCACAGCCACCTTGAACGCCTAGCTTCCCTTCTGCAGGTCAGAGGGTGCCGACCACAGAGGCTGGCAGAGTTCTGTCTTAATGATGGGCATCAGGGGCCCCTTCATGGTGAGGAGCAAGGGCTAGGTGACTTCTTCAGGCAGGTGCGAAGCCTGATGGCTGGGACAGCTTACCACACTATCCCCTGGGCTTGGGGCATGACCCTGCCTGGGTCCTGTAGGGCCGCTGGCCAGGGTGGTCCTACTCTGTCTGCTGCTGGGGTTCGTCACTCATGGTGAAATGCATGGGCTTGGACGGAAGAGTAGATGTATACACGGGGAGCAGAAAAAACAGACTGGGCCTGGGCCATGCTTGGGGTGACTCTCTGACAGCAGAAGGTACGGGGTAGCTGGAAAGAGGGAAAAGACCTTCAGCAAGGTCGTTGTAGGACAGCTTTGAGGCCCCCCTGAGCTACAGAGCCCAGGGTGGGGCTGAGGGAGGCTATGTCTCCGTGTATCTATCCCTAGGTTTGAAGGTCACATCCTTGAAGGGTTGGCGGCCCTGGTCTGGGCCTGGTGGCCCCAGTGGCCCAGGTAGGCTCACTACTGCAGCTGTAAGTGTTGACACCTGACCCCCTGGCCTCTGCAGAGTGTGTGCACTGGGCAGAAGGGGAAGGAGCGGCGTTCCTGCACTGCAGCCTTTCCTGGCTCCTCCCTGGCTGCCGTCCTTTCAGGCTCCCACCGCTCCTAGGGGCCCCTCCTGGCTGCCCCTCCACTGCCTCCTCCTTGATTTCTCTGCCACCCTCCCCGCCCCTGGGCTTCTGGCTCAGACGTGGGGCTCTGTCTCCATGCATCTCTGCTCCGTGACCCTCTTAGGTCTTCCTGTGCTGCTCCCACCTCCTCGGCTGCCCTGCTCTGTGCCCAGGAGCACAGGAGAAGGAAGGGGAGAAAAGAGCAGAGTGTGGTGTGTCATGTGTGCTTGCACAAGTGGACATGTGTACACGCAAGCAGCACATGTGTGCATTGCACATGAATGTTGCATGCATATACGTGGCATGCACAAATGGCACATTCTGTTTGTGTGTATATGTGCCACATTTTACATGTGCATGTTTCTATAAGTATGTGGTATGCACTTGTGTTGCATATTTTGCTTATGTGGTATGTGTGTGTGCATGTTGGGGGAGCCTTATGTGTTTCCATGGGTAGAGTGTGTGGTATGAGTGTGTGTTTGAGTACTGTTTGTGTGTGCATGTATAGTATGCATGTATGTATGGAATATGGGTGCCCACATCTATATAGTGTGCATGTGCATGTGTGTGTGCAAGCATGTGGCCCTGTGTTACACATATTTGCATGTATATGGTGAACATTTGTGTGCATCTGTGTGGTATGTGTGTGCACATGTATGTGTATGTGTATGATGCTGTGTGTTATATATATGCACACATGTGGTCAGTATGTGTGTGCACGACTTATATGCATGTGTGTGTGCATACCTGTGCATGTGCTTTGTGCATGTGTGCATGGTCTTTGGTGGTCTGCACAGCAGGGCAGGTGGGCCTCAAGGCCAATGTATGCCTGGTCAGGCCCCAGTGATGTCCCTTGGGTCTAACTTGGGGTGAAGGCCCTTCTATAGGCCCCCCCATTCCCCCACCCCCGGTTCCCGGACCTGGCTTCTACATATGACTAGGAGGAAGTGGCTGGGTCCCTGATTGCTGAATGACATGTGGGATGTGGTCTGCTGTGTCCTGGGTGCCTTTTCTCTGGGTGCAGTTAGGGTGGGAGCTGCCGCAGAGAGCCTCATTCCTCAGGATTGGAGGGGTCCAGGCTGCCTTTGTCCTCGGCCATAAATCGCCAGCAGCAAATAGCATTTCCAAAGAGGCGCAGGGGGAGCTAGGGCGCAGTCTCGCTGGTTTTATTGCAGGTTTATGAGAGATGGCAGAGTAGTTATCAGCAGGTTTACAGGGGTGTCAGAGGGTGGTGAAGAAGGCGTCCCTGAGTGTGCCCTTCCCGTTTGTCCTCAACACCTCCCACCCAAGCTGCTGTTCAGCCCGCCACAGGGAGGATGAAATGCCAGCCCTGTGAAACAGGGAGACCTGACTGCCTTCGTCCAGAGAAAACCCACTCCTGGCACAGATAGTTCCAGGCAGGCTTTCTACTGCTTTTTCTGGGCATTGTTCAAGGGATTGAACTCAGGACCTTGCTCTTGCCAGGCAGGCCTTATGTCGTTGAGCCATATATCTGGCCCTTGCTTTTGTTTTTGGACCCAGGGCCTTTGTACTGAGCTATATTTAAAGTCCTTTTTAATTTTGAGACAGGGTCTGATGAAATTGTTAATTTGCCCAGGCTGGGTTTAAGCTTGATCGTCCTGCCTCAGCCTCCCAAAGGCTGGGATGGCAGGCAGCTCTCCCATGCCCCAACTCACTTTTGGTTTTGTGGGCTCTGTGTGCCTCAGGGTACCTGTGGACGAGTTTCCCTGCTGTGATAATGACCGTTCCACTCATTACCACAGCACTTGTTTGGAATTGGCTTCAGCTGGTGCACAGGTTCCTTCTGGCTGAGCTGGGCCCTGCTTGGGCCGCAGAGGAGCATGTCGCAAGCAGCCTTCCCTCTACCAGCTGCGAAGCCTCACATGGACGTCCCATCTCTGCTCAAATGCAGGCTTCTGGGCCACATCCAGCCCCCACTGACTGCTTGGAGCCCCAAAGCCTTAACCTGTAAGTGGGTGTGACGTTGAGGACCCAAGTCCACTGCAGGTGGAGCCCGAGGCCGGAGCATTGGCTCAGCCCACAATGGGCATCTGCCAGTTGTAGCTGCACCCAGGTGAGACCCTTGGTCCTCAAGGCTCCTGACACAGAAGGGCACTGTGGGTGTGGCACTGCTCTTGACCCCAAGAGGTGACTGCTACCAGGGCTCCCTTTGGGGCTGCATTTCCTCTCTCCATGTGGCTGTGTGCCTTCCTCCTCCTGAGTTGAAGAGGTAAGTGGGTTTGGGCAGCAGCCTGGGACAGGCCCCTCTCATGCACCCTTGCCCCATGGCTGTCACCAGAGCCCTCAGGTCAGGGCTGCTGGGCCCAGACCCCATGGTCCAGAGATGCTCCTGAGATAGAAGTAAGTGAGAAAGGAAGAGGCCGGAGGGGCCGAGGGGAGGAAGTGCAGGCGAAAGCCCCCGGCCCTGTGTGCCAACCCCCAAGTGCATGGCTTCTTCGGGAAGACAAGTAGGATGCTTGCAGTTATGAAATGAGCTCTGTGGATCAGCTTGACATGGAAAGGACACCCCTGGGGGAGGCAGCTTGCAAGGAAGGTCTGGCTTGCTCAGCGTTTCTTGCCTGTCCACACGCAGAGCTGTGGCTGGCAGGTGGCTCCTTTCCTCTGTGCCTTTTTGTGCCTCTGTTTCCCCTTCCAACTGCAGATGTGGGTGGTGCTGAGCCCCAGGGCAGCTATGCCAGGGGTGTGGATGGAGACTGAGATCAGAAGCTCCATGAGCACTGCCTTCCTGGGCCATGCCCTGACAATGAGATTCACAGGGCCAGCCCCTGTCCCAAGAGCTTTGTTACAGCAGGGCGATGAGCGGTGAGCTCCCCGGTGTGCCCTGCCTGTGGGGTTCGTAAGCATCAGTGAGCCTTGTGTGGAAGGAGGAGGAGATGCGAGCCCTCCCACTCCTCCCTTCTATTCTAGAGACAGCAGTGCTGCAATGCACATTCATACATGCAGGCATGCCCATGCCCACGCGTATGCACACTCACACAAGCACAGACACACTTATACACACATACACACTTGTGCAATGCTCATCTGTACATATGCATGCATACTCACATCCATGGAATCATACCTGCATGCGCATATGTGCACACTCATACACACTCATGCAAACACTTCCATGTATACCCATATGCAGAGGCGTATCCATCCCCAGGCATGCGCACTCATACACACAAGCACAGTTGCACACAAGCATGCACACACATACATATGGTCCCACACACGGAGGGGGCCCTGTATTGTGGAGAATGGGTACAGATTTCCTTGCACAAAGGAAGCTCCAAAGTCTGTTGAGGCTGGAGCCATCCCCCGCACTGGCTGGTCTGAGGACTCTGGGCCTCTAGACTTCTGTGCCACTTGTCAAGTGGAGAAATGGGACCTGAGGTTTGTGTCCTGTGAGTCTGAGCAGCACACAGGGACAGGCTCAGTCCAGCTGCCAGTGGGGTCTGCGTGGGGGATCAGCTGATGAAGGGTCAGCAGCAGGGTGTGGGCACTGAGACGCTGCCTCATGCCCTGGGGCCACATGGTGGACTGTTAGCAAAGCGTGGGAACTGGGCAGAGACCACAGTCCCCACAGTGGCAGTCCTGGTTGCCATCCCTACCATGTGGGTCATTTTGGATATCCAGCACATACCACCATTGGCAGGATAGGGGCTCCTGCTGCTTTATCTTGGTTTCATTTGTGAGCCCGAGTGGCCCTGGTATGCCCACTCCCAGCTGACCCTGTCACCCTCCTGTGCAGCAGTGTAGGGAGTCTTCCCATGGGACCATGTCCAGTGCTACCTATCCACTGAGGTATGTACCTATCTGCTGGGGCTGCTGGTGTCGAGGACTCAGCACTCAGTGAACAGGAGCTGTGGGCCCGAGGAGGGGGCTGAGCAGCAAGCAGTAGCGCCTTGGATCCCGAGAGCAGATGGCATGGGCCAGGTATTCTCTGGGGATAGAGAAGCAAACTGAACTTCCCATGTTCCTGCAGGTTCCCGCCCTTGGCTGAGCCTAAATCAGTTGTCTGGATGCTCTTGTCTCTTTCCTAGCAGTCAGGAGTGGGCGTGAGAGCTGGTGCACTGCCTCATAGGTCAGGGGATCCCAGGCAGAGTCTGGGAGTCACAGTTCTGCCTGCATGCGACATGCAGGGCAGAGCCCAGCGTCCTGGGAGTTGCTCGCTGTCCCTCACCTAGACAGGAACAGGAAAGCCACCATTGCGAGAGATAGCAGCAGCCAGCACCTTGTCCCACTTCTCTGGCTGTCCCTTGCCCTGGGACTCCCACTCTGAATCTTGTCACCACCATCCAGAGAGGATAAGGGAGAGGAATAGAGGCCACCAGACATGATGCGTGCAGGGCAAACTCCAGGGGTCTCTCTCTGAGATCTACTCAATGTGGAAAGGGCAGGGAAGCAAGGTAGGGCATCCAGGTACTTCTTGGCTCTGCAGAGTGTCACCTCCCTGTGCCACCATCGCTGTGGACATAGCAGTCTTGTGGGTGCAATAGCACCCCCAGGGTCCGGTCCTAGACAGTGTGTGTGTGTTTGGGTGGCTGTGTGCCTTCATGCATGTGTGCTCAAGACAAAGAGATGGGTAGGGAGAGTAGGGCAGCATGACAGGCTGCCACCTCTGCATAGAGGGAATGTGTGTCCGTGTGTGGCAGAGACAGGGGCGGCACACAAAGCTCAGCGTGGTGCTGTTGCTCCTGTGGGCTGTGCTACCTCCCCCACACCTCCGCAGGATGTGTGTGAGCTGTGTGACAGGGCTTCTGCAGGCATCTGTGCCACACCCTCTACACATGAGCCGGAGGCGCCATCTGACGCCCACCCGACGGGTCCAGGAAGAGTTGGCTGTGCCTTCCTCGGTGCTGTCTTGCGGGAGTCTCATGTAGGAGAGGGACCGGGTCCAGCTGGCTGTGGTGTGTGTGGCTCTGCCTGTGTCTCTGGTGGCTTCTCTGATCTCCCTCATGCACTGCACACATCCCACTGTCTCAGCCTGCTGGGACAAGATGAACGGCCCTGGCCCTCGCCTGATGTCCGAGAGCTCAGCTTGCAGAGGTGTAGGAGGGCCTTGGCAGGTTTGCAGGCTGAAGTGTGACATTTTATTGCAGCTAAACCATAGGCGAGCTGAAGTCATGTTGGACACGGGTGCAGGCTGGCCTTGGGCTCTGCCAGCCTCTCCCTGTCCTGCCCCCTCTGCTTCCTCTGTGACCCACACAATGCACTCCCACCTCCTCCTCTCTGCCCATGCCCAGAAGGAGGCACTGAGACCTTCACACCACCATGGAAGCCAAAGGACTGAAGGATTGTCCTGAGTCTTGAGTGAGGGATGGAGGATTCTGTCCCCTGGGGGATTTGTCACCAGGTGAGCACCAATGCCTGGCAATGACCTGCTACACAGACTAGAGCTGAGGCCTACTGGGCTGCTCTGTACCCTGCGAGGACTTATTAGGCCTCAGCCATGTGCGCTTTGCTCTGTATGGGTGAACACACTGGACTCTATGTGCACACGTGCTTTCTTTCCTGCGCGGCTGTGCCTGGGGCCACAACTGTATGGACCCAAGCCACATCTGCATGGACCTGAAGCCACATCTTTGTAGACCTGAGGTACATCGGCATGGACCTGAAGCCACTTCTTCATGGACCCCAGCCACATCTGGTTAGGCCTGAAGCCACATCTGCATGGACCTGAGCCACATGTGCATAGATCCATGATAGATCTGCAGGCAGTGGGTCTGAGACAGAGCCCCTGGGGCAGGACCAACTTGGGGCATGTTCTCTTGCTTGGGGCATCAGGCATGCTCTTAACTAGAGGAATCAATATATTAACAATAGCAGTTCAAAAATTTTTAAAAGCTCAGGGAGACATCTGCTTGTCTGCCTCCTTCCAAGGCTGGTGTTAAACTGCCTGTTTCCAAATTGTACCCAGAACCCTAAGGAACTGAGTGGTTTCTTGTTTGTATAAGTACATAAAAAAATAACCACCCTAGTCCAACTGCCTGTGGAACAAAGTAGCTCAGATGGGGTGACTTATAATTAATAGAAATTTATTTTCTGCAGTGCTAAAGACTGCTCTCAGCTTCCAGGGTGGTTTCTTGTTGCATGTCCAATTTGACAGACAAGATATGAGGACCAGGACAGGTTCTGAAACCTTTTTAATAAGGGCATTCACCCCCTGGGTGGTGGAGGATCTCTCCCCAAAGCTCCATCTCTTTACACTAGCACTTGGGAGTTGAAGCCCCAACACATATTCTAGAAGAACCCACACATCAAGCCGTAGCACCATGTGCCCCGTCCCATACACTCTTGTTCCTCTCCCAGGCAATGTGTACTCTTTATCACTATTGCTCCAACAGCTGTAGCTCATTACACATCAGCTCAGGGGTCTAAAGTTCAAAGCCTCAGCCAATCAAGTGTGCTGCAGATTCACAGGTGTGTTTTCTTCTGAGGCCTACCTCCTCCAGCTGTGGGCTGGCAAGATCAAACCTGTTTTGTGGGACAAATAGGACAGTAATTCTCATTCTGGAAGGAAGGAAGGAAGGAAGGAAGGAAGGAAGGAAGGAAGGAAAGAGGGAGGGAGGGAGGGAGGGAAGGAAGGAAGGAAGGAAGGAAGGAAGGAAGGAAGGGTTGGTCTTCAGCTTTAAAAAAATAAGTGCTCTGGGTTTGGCCAGATAGCCCAGCAGACTGAAGTACCTGCTTAGGCAGAGCGCAGTAGCTGGGGTTCGATCCCCAGCATGCCGTGCTGGCCCTGCCTTTGGGACATGCCGAGGTGCATTGAGACTGGTCATGATGGTCAGCATCTGTAAACTCAGCACTTGGGAGGCTGAAAACAGGAGAATCGCTACAAGTCTGATCTACATAGTGAGCCCTGTACATCCTTCCCTAAATACATTAAAAAAAAAAAAAATCAGCCCTCTGTCTTCTGGGCAGTTTGTGGGGTTTCCCCACACAGCTTTGCATATGAAGTTGGTCCCCAAGGCTCCAGTTTTGCCACACTAAACTCTCCCCTAGAGTTTCTTGCAGGGGTCAGACATTAGAGGAGCCTGGAACCCAAGCTTAGGGAGCAAAGATTGTGTGGGAGATAGTGCGGGGAAGCCAGGCCCTTGGCCCCCGGTGGGTGATGAGAGGGGAACCCGGGTAAGGTCCTGGGGTCCTCCTCCCGTTCTCATGACACTGCCCCATAGATTGTGAGGTGTGGCAGCAACAGACATGTCTTCCTGGAGTTCTGGAGGTGGAAGTCAGGACCCACATGCTGGCTGATTCCAGCTCACTGATGGCACCTCTCTATGTCCCCCTAAGGTGGAAAGGGCCCAGGAGTGTGCTGAGTCCTTTACAAGGGCATTAGTCTCATCATGAAGGCTCTGATGTCATCTACTGATCTACTTCCGGAAGCCTCTCTTTGGACTCCATCACGCACCCTTAGGCTTTCAGCCCAGCAACTTTGAGAGAAAGCCTGCCGGCTTTCAGACCATAGCAACAACATTCACAGGCAAGTCTGATCAGGACTTGAGGCCAGAGGCAGCTCCTCTGAAGCATAGCCATGCCTCCAAGGGCACATCAGTGACACCATTGCTTGCAAATTTACTAAGGACTGTTTGAGGAGTGGACAGGGCTTGTCACTGTTAGTGTCCTTGAAAGCACTGACTTTCTCTCTGACACGAAGTTGTGGACAGGGCCACAGTGCCATGGCCTTGGCAAGGCGGCCCACTAACTTTCTGATGTTTCCACTCGTGTGCTCGTCTGGACCACAGGACATCAGGGTGCACTTTTATTTGGCTAGCATTTGTTCACCGAGTTAGTAACCGTGAGAGTTGTGTGCTACCCAGAAAGTCCTGAAAGCTCTTTGGGACTCTCACTTTGCACAGCGTGTCAGCCTAAGAACAGAAAATTGGTGGTGCGGTTTGGATCTCGACTCTCTCCTCTGTTCAGGGGGGCGCTCTTGGCAGGTGGTTGATTCATGGTTGCTGTACCACTCGGTGCATTTGCCTACACCTGAGATTATCACTGCACGTGCTGTTAGGGGCTGAGCCTGATTGTGTCACAGGGGCGTGGCTTTAGAGGACGTGTCTTCACTGCCATGATGTCAGCAGCTCTCTTCCACTGGGCCCTTTCATCACGCTCCTCCTACCTGGAGTCGGTTGACCATGGACTGAACCCACTGGAGTTATGAGCCCAAATAAATCTCTTCCTAGGACAGTCTGGGTTCTGGGATGGGTAACATGGGTTTACAACCCAAGGCAAGAGTCCTTATGTGTACTGGGATGCACCTTCCCTGCCTGCTGCTGCATGCTGTGCTCTGCAAGGCTACCCACAGGCTGACTTGGACACCACGCTCGTGCAACTGTTGGTGCCACTGAGACAGATGGCCCAGGCTGAGTGGACCTGGCTCTGGGCACTGTGCTCCCAGGGTGCTGCACACAGGGGCAGTGCCCAGGAATGCCTTGTCTCAGGGCTGAGACCATCTGCAGGGCTCTCCACCAGTCTTTATTCTTTATCTCCACCCTGTGAGACTCTCCATGTTCACCACAAGTCCTAGGAGGGGTTGGTTCTTGTCTGAAGACTTTAGGAAGATGACCCAGCATTACCAGAGACTACAGGTCTCACTGATGGAGGGAGACCTGTGCATATCTCATGACAGTGACATTGTGAGGGACACAGTGCCAGCCTCTGAGCCTCCCGCCAGTGTCAGCAGTGATACGCAAGGCTGTGATTACCATTACCTGCAGAGTGCATATGGACAGCCCCAGGGCTAGGCTTCGGTCCCCTCGCATGAAACTATAGATGCAGCTCAGCACCACTCGCAGGTCAGGAAAGAGCCAGGATGAGCCGGGTGTCCTCTAGAGGCACCTGAGGTCGGTGGCACGCGCTCCAGCAGACTCTGACGGGTCCCTGCCCACTGACTTGGCCCGCGCCCTGCTCCCAGCACCATCTGCCGGCTCCCGGCTGACACTCTGTCAGCCTTCGCAGCATTGTGACAAGCCTCGGGAAGCTGGAGCTCAGCTTGGCGGAGAGACGATTTTGAAAGCTTCCCCTGGGAGCCCCCCTCTTCCCGCTCCCCCTCCTCGCCCCCTTCCAGGACCAATTTATCTGCCAGTCCAGCCTCCAAGTGGAGCTGGGGCCAAGTTGGCGACCTGCCCGTGCTTATCAGCCTCTGTGACCAGATGGCAGGAGAGCAGCCCACAGCAGGCAGGACGGGGCTGGGGAGAACCCGTGTGTGAGTCAGTGCAGCTGGGGGGAGGACAGAAGGTTCTCTCAGGCCATAAAGGAGGTGTGGGGAGCAGGGATGCCCTGTTCCTGAGGGAGATCTCACGCTGCAGGTGTGTCTATGCATGTACGCACACATGTGGTTGTTCATATATGTGGGCATGTACACGTGTGCCTGAGGTTGTGCATGTGTGTGCATGTATGTGTAGGTGTATGACTGGAGGTGTGCATATGTCTTCACATGCAGGTGTGCACATGTGCCTGCATGCATACATGCATGCAGGCATGCACACATATATAGGTATGCATGGAGTGTACATGTGTGTGAAAATGCCTGTGGGGGGACATGCATATGCATGCACACAGGTGCACACACACAGATGTGTGTGTATGGGAGTATGTACTTATGCACACACATGTGGGACACACATAAGTTTAGCTTGCACGCGCACATGAGCACTCTTATGCTGGTGTGTGTGTCTATGCACAGTCCTGGTGTGGCGGAGAGAGGGTGAGCAGGGGCCCTGAGTGCTCTCGGGCAGCAGCAAAGCTGCAGCCGCTTGCTGGCAAGGTACAGCGACTTTCACTCATGCGTCTTCTTCTCTAGGTGTGAGCCCTGCACCTCAGCCTCAACCTCTGGTCCATGAGGCAGCAGAGAAACTGAGGAAAAGGTGTTCTCTGGGTGGAAGGGGACTCTGAGGCCCCCCTATTGCCCCTGGACAGCCTCTCCCACCCATCAGGGAACCCTCTGCAGGTACCATTGTCCATACACCAGGACAGCCCAGATTTCTGGCTCCAGGCACTCTCCCTGCTCCCTTCCTCCTGCCCTCAAGTCCTGGCCTCGGTGCGCCTGCTCCTCCCAGCCTCTGTTCCCTGCCCCACCTCTCGCCTATGCTGTAGGCCACACCCCAGGTGCCCTCTCTGCTGGAAGCTCTGGTGCTCTCATGGGGCCCTGGTCGACCTCTGACCTGAGGCTTTCCTGATGCCATCCCACAGCTGCCCCTCTGCAGGGAGGACCCAGTCCCAGCCCATCTAACCTGGAACCCAAGGTGGTCCTGACTGCTCCCTATGCCGCACCCCCCACCCCGCCACTCCCAGTCTGAGTTCTCCCTGTCTCGGTACTTCTGAAAATGGGAACTGGTCTGGTCTGCCGTCTCCAGCAAGGTGGCCCTGTGTCACTGTGCCCACTTCCCCTACAGAACGCATAGAACCTGCTCTCAAGCGACTCGAGGCCATCTTCCCATCACCCTTGCTCTCCCAAGTGTAAAGCTCTCCCCAGCAGACCTCCTGCCCTGCACACCTTCTGGCATCCTCTGGTGTGCCACCACATGGCACTTTACTGTTATCTCCATGGTCCTCACAGCCAGCCACAGCCCACCCACCGTTTGCACCCAGCTGGCCAGTGAAGAGACGTCTCTCCTTACCACCGTCTTCACTCTGAGGGTGGTAACATCCCTCCTGCTGCCCTTCTGCCACAATTGCAAGTCCCGCTCTGCCACCCACGGCCCTCTCTCAGTGACTGTGAGGAACTGTGCCTCTCGGGCTCCATGCACCAGCCTGTGACTCTGCCTGTGTGTCCTCCCTGTCACTCCCCGAGCACTCTCCAACCAGACAGTCCCCAGGCAATGCCAAGCTCCCCTGTGTTTTCTCCCATCAGAGTTCCTATAACACGGGACCAGCAGGCTGGGGTCCTGCGCCTGCTCTGTGGCAGACAATTGTTGGCAATGAAGTCCTGGCTGCTCCCGAGCCCAAGTGTACTCTCACTGCTCCTGCAGTTAGATCAGGGTGCTTTCTCTGGCATGGGAACTGGCTTTGCATTTCTCACCCCTATGTGTACCTGCCAGCTTATGGGCATCCTGTTCAAATATAGATGCTGACTGGAGGCTGAATTGGGAGCCTGAAATCTGTATTTCTTTTTTTGGTGGTACTGGGGATTGAACTCAGGACCCTACGTTTGCCAGGCACGTGCTTATTCTACTGAGCTATCTCCCTGGTCTCTGGAATGTGCATTTCCGAAAGCCCCACTGGAAGAGGACATTGGGCATCTCCAGTATCCCCTGAACCTCCAGTCTTACATGATTCTCTAACAGTGGTGACCTTAACCTTGCCCCTATTGTGCAGCGGTGATAGGACACTGGAATGGGGTGATTTACACAGACTAGAAAAGTACTTCTCGGAATCCTGGAGGCTGGGGAGTCCTCAGTGAAGGCCAGGCCTCCGTACGATGTCCTCATGCAGCAGGCAGCAGAAGGGAGCCAAGAAAAACATGCTTTGGCATGCAGGCCCTGCATGCCCTTCTCACAGAGGGTGGGGACATGCAGGAGAGCTCAGCCCTCTGGGCCTGAACTCCCATCAGGCTCAGTCCAACTGCTGGGCTAAGCATTGTTCAAAACACATGAATTAAGAGCTGTGCATGGTGGTGCACGCCTGTAATCCCAGCACTTGGGAGGCTGAGGCAGGTGGATCGGTGTGAGTTCAAGACCAGCCTGGGCTACAAAAATGAGCTCAAGGCCAACCTGAAATACATAGTGAGACCCTGACTCAAAAAGAAAAAAACAAACCATGAATTAGGGACATAGTCAGTATTCACCTGCTCTGTGGTGTTGGCCTGTAACAGCCTGAGAACAGGAGGTCAGGCAGGGCCCATGCTCCTAGGCTCGGGCCTGGCACGAATTTGGCAGGGTGCCATTCACATGATGGTCTACATGGGATTTCCACGTTGAGGCCAGGTCCTGCTATCTCAGGAATCAGCCGAACATCTCCAGTGTGCGGAGAAATTGGGGATCGGCTGGGGACAGGGATGAGGTGAAGGATCCTGGGGGAGTGTGAACTAAGGAGACAGAGAGCCTGTTTCCTATAGATCTCTGCCCTTAGGAGGTTCTCTTCTAGGGGCCCGGCAGGATGGCTCAGCAGTCTAAAGCGCCTGCTTAGGAAAGCTTAGGCAGCTTCAGGGACCGTGGTTCAATCCCGGGCACCACATGCTGCGCCAGCCCTGCCCTCAGGGCAGGCTGAGCCGGCCACAAAAATAAATATAAAAATAAACAAAAAGTTCTGAAACAAGAAAAAAAAAAGAAGGTTCTCTTCTACCTAAGGCAGCTGCTCTGCCCCTGGGGAGGGTGAGGACACTTGGCTGCTTACCTCTGGCTTCGTGCGTGTGTGTATGCATATGTAGCTACGCATAACATTCGTATGCATATTAAACATGCGTATGTGCATATTCATATACATATGTGTACATATACCTTCATGAATATATATGTGCCTGCATATGTGAGTGCATTTATGTGTGTGGATAGTGTGCATTTATGGTGTGCATGCATGTGATTATACATGTCTGCACTTAAATGTGCATGTATGCATCACACCAGAACATGTGTATGTATATGTTCACATGTGCCATGTTTCATACACATGTGTTCAATGTGTGCATCTGTACAAATGCGTGCATATGCATGGCATGTGTGCCATTCTTTTTAAAAAAAGATTTACTTATTTATTTGGTACAAGGTCTTCCTACACAACTCAGACTCATAGTGATCCTCCTGTCTCAGCCTTCCCAGCACTGGGATTATAAGTATGTGCTACCACACATGGATTTGGTGGCTGGCATGGAATGGACCCCCACTGAATGTGGTACTAGGGATTGAACCCAGGTCCTTGTGCTAGTGAGGCAGGTGCTTAGACCACTGAGCTATCTCCTTGGCCCATGTGCACCATTCTTCTGTGTGAGCAGCAAGGGCTGTGGAGCTATGCTGGGCTCATCCCCAGCCCAGTAGGTCTCGGTGTGCCCTCTCTGGCCTAGGGGCCATTGTCTGAGCCATCTGCTGCTCCACCCCTGGAAACCCTGTCCTGGTGGTCCTCTGTCCCCAGCAGCACCTGCACTGGCCAGCGCCTCATGTCCTCTTGGTCGGTATGTGTTCAAGGCCCTGGGATGACCACATGTGCCCCATGGGGATCCTCAGGGGAGCTGCTTCTCCCTTCACTCCATTCAGAACACCATCAGGATGCATCTGTGTTTGAAGGCGGAGAAGAGGAAGGAGAGAGAGAGACAGAGAGAGAGAAGAGAAGGAATGGAAGAAGAGGAAGAAGAAAGAAGAAGAAGAAGAAGAAGAAGAAGAAGAAGAACAACAACAACAACAACAACAACAACAACAACAACAACAATAAGAAAGCGTCAGCAGTGGCAGCAGGGCCCCACCAGCCAGCCCCGCCCTGAGGGCACCGTCTTCACTCGCTCCTGGAGCAGCACCAGCTGTTAAACTTGCATTTTGTTCCATCCTGTCCCCTTGGGTGCATCGGATCCGAGGCTTCCCTGCTGTCCCCACAGGCGCGCTGAGGTCTCACCCTCCCCTGCTCCCCACTCAACTCAGGGACAGACTGAGCTCTTTGCTGCTGTCTCTGTGGGACCCCAATGCCCAGGCCACACTCCACAGCCGCTGGCTTTGCGCAGGTGCGGCCAGGAAGCGCCTAAGAGACCCTCCACATGCACCGGCATGCTTGCTGGGATATGTAAAATTTTTTGTTTTTCAGAACCAGGGATTGAACTCAGGCCCTTGTGCTTGCCAGGCAAGCAATTATTCTACTAAGCTATCTCCCCAGCCCTTGGGATATGTAGACACGTACTCTCTCACCCTTATTCCCCAGAAGTCTCTGTCTAGCCAGGGAGGTCTCCTCCAGGGTGGGGCAGGTGGTACTTTGTGCCCTACATAAGCCTGCCCGTTTGCCATGGAACCCTGGCTTGGCATGGTGTCTCCTGGATGGCATCAGCATCTACTCACTTTCTGGAGCCAGGGAAGTGAGAATTTCCCTTCCTAGGGAAGCAGGACAGTCCAGACAATCACTGATGTACACTGCTGGGGGCATCTTTAGAGTGGAGCAGTCCTATTGTGGAAAGACAGAGGTTGTTCTGGCCTTGTGGCCATTGGTACCCCTGGAATGTATCTGGGATATAGCCAGCCAGCCCATCTGCAGTCTGTCCCCTCCCCACCGAAGCTGGGAATGGCTTGACAGAGAAACCCAACAGAACAGTGTCTAAATTGAGCACACTTCCAGAGTGGTAAACGGTCTGGAACTGCCCCGGGTCATCCCGGCAGGGGACCATAGATTCCATCAGACAGCGGGGATTTAAGGTGGAGGCCTGATCTGGGCAGACCGGGGCCTGGACCACTCTGCGTGAAAGGCCGTGGGAAGGAGATGCACACGCCTCACGCTAGAGTCTCGTCCCTTTGACACACACAGGCTGGGGGCTGTGCTGCCCCAGGCCAGTGTCCCCCTCTCCATGGAGCTGAGCTCTTCCAACAGTAGACACTGTGCCCTGGGCCCCGTGCCCAGCTCCCTCCTGCCCGGCCACCAGCCGCGCACTGCAGAGACCAGCTGCCTGGAGCGCCTGTTCTCAGATGTGGGCAGAATGTGAATCTGCCATGTGCTTGGGGATAAAAAAAAAAAAAAAAAAAAAAAAAGCCAGGCTGTTTTTCTGTCTGTTAGGCAGAACCTAACCATCTTACAATTGCATAGAAGCCCTGTGCTTGCAGGCCAGGCCCTTTCCCAGGGCTGACGCTGCCCACCGTCCATCCTTTTAGGGGTGGCTTTTGGAGACTCAAGGTGAGGGTTTCACCTGACCAACCGTCCAGGAAAACAAAGGGACAATGAAACAAACCTGGCTGGGTGTGGTGGTACATGCCTGTAATCCCAGCACTTGTCAGGCAAAGACAGAAAGGTTGCGAGTTCTAGGCCAGCTCAAACTACAGTCCGACCTTGTCTTAAAAAAAAAAAAAAAAAAAAGGAAAAGACAATAGCTTGGAGTCCTGCGGGTTCTCTGAGGTGTGGCCAGGGTGGTATCTTATGCCCACCCGTGTGCCCTGAGCTGTGCACTGCGGCGACTCTCCTGACCACTCTGTCCACCCAGTGGAGGAAGAAAGGTGGATCGGATCACACGCAGCCTCTGGTCTGCAGGACAGCGGACATCTTGTGAGGGTCTGCAGTCCCTGACCCCAGGACCCAAGGCTGCAGCAACTGTGAAGGCCTCAGCCTTCACTTGGGGGTGGTGGGGAAGTCAGGCAGAAGTCACTGACCCCAGGGCATCCTGTTCTCTCCAGCTACTGACCTCTCTGCAGAAGGTGGGGGTGGGGGCCTTGGGGGATCCTCACAAAGCAGGGACCTCCTTTAGCATCAGGCTGTCTAGGGGCAGTATCGTGTCCTTCCGTATTTCCTGCTGAGCCCCCACTGAGACCTTGGGATGTGGCAGTTGTTGGAGATATCCCTGGAGTAGGGGACAGGGGTAAAATTAGAGCGGCGCTGGGCGCTATGGTGGTGTCTTCATAAAGAGAGGTGATCAGGACACTGACACACAAAGGGACAAACAGGTAGGATTCGGTGAGCAGACAGCCACAGCCAGCCCAAGAGAGGGGTGGGGAGGAATGGACCTGGTCCCAGAGCTTCTGGCGTGGGGTAGGGGAGGTGGTGGTGTCTGTGGCCACCGGGCTTGCATGTGGAGGCCTTGTGATTACAGCCACATCTGAGGATGGGGCAGGGTGACCCCAGGTTGGTGGTAAAGGGCCAGGCTGGGGGCAGCTCACAATACACTTGAGCAACGGATAAGCTTGGGCCACAGAGAAGGGCCACATGCACAGCCTCGGTCAGCAGGCTCCCTGTCTATCTGCCTCTGCTGGATGCTGGAGACTTCCATTTGCCACTTTCTGAAGGGTCTTCCTGTGAGAGGCAGCCTCTGTCCTCCCAGAGCAGAGGATCCAGCCCTAGGCCATGGCCCAGGACAGATGGTGAGGTCGGCTGGAGGTTGTGACGCAGTGACGGGTACCAGAGCATGGATTCCTTTGTAGATCTCCTCTTTGTCTCCCTGGTTTACATTTATGAAGACAAAAGGTCTTCGTGGCTCCCACTGTAGGAAGTTCTTTGGTTGCTTGTCGCCTCTGTTCTTGGCCTTACTGGGCAGCCGCTCTAACAAATCACCACCATGCTGGCGGTTTCGGGCAATAGAAATGCAGTGTTCTCGGCAGCTCTGGGGCCATGAGTCCAAATGTAATCTCATGGGGTCAACGTGAGGGTGTTGGCAGGAAAACAGCCCCTGCCTCCCCCGCTCTGGGGACAGCTCATGCCCAGAGCTGGGCTGTGCACCCCAAGCTCCAGCCCTGTGGTCACCTGGCCTCCTGGTGTACACAGGGATGTCCCTCTGCCTCTCTGGTAAGGATGTGTATGTCAGGTTCCATGATGATACAGGATCACACCCACAGAGACCCTCTTTCCGGTTTCCAGGGTCAGGACCTGATATCTCTGGGACCCTCATGTATGCAAGGGCTTGGGAAGACAGCACTGCAGAACAAAAGGCTGGAGACTGAGAGGATGCAGTCCTGCCCCTGCACCCTGCAGGAGAGCAATTGAATATTTCCAGCCTGTCTTGCTTCTCTGAACCTCAGCTTATCCTTCTATAAAGTGGGTATAATATTGCACCTGTTCTTCAGTCCAGGCTTGGGTTGAGAAAGCAACGCATGGGAAGAATTAGGTATAGAACCTGCACCGGTCACCCCACGTGGACATTGCGCCTCTCCCCTCTCCTTAGTTGGATCTTGCTGTTCCACCCTCATTTCTCTCCTGGGAGGTGACCTGACTTGCTTAGCTGTGTCATGTGGCCCTGAGACTTAAGGTAGAATCATGGGGGTGGAAGAGTGACATAGAAAAATGAAAGGTACGTTGATAGCAAGCCACCTGAGGTGCCAGAGGTGACCTTGGGGTGAAGCGGGGGGGGGGGTGCTGGAGATAGAGCCCAGGCAGTAGAGAAGCCATGGGGAGGCCCAGCCTGCAGCTCCCTGGGCTAATGAGGCAGCACAGAGCCTGCAGATTCCCCTCTGTGGGACAAGTGGCTGCGAATCCGCCTAGCTGCTGAGCTTGGCTAGCTGCTTTCTGCTCTCCATGGCAACCAGGGAAAGGGGGCCAGGGCTCTCGGCGTGGGGCAGCGTGGGCACTGTCTGCAGGCAGTGTGCTAGGAGGAGCGTGCCAGCAAACCGCAGCCCTGATTCCAGTCCAAGCATCACACATGCCTGTCACCATCACCCAGGGGCTCCGAAACACAGCATACCCCGGCTCCTGCTTGCTCCCGTGGTATAGGAGGAAGCAGAGGCAGAGAGGCAGTGCGGCGTTCCTGATAGCACACAGCTAGTTCACAGGCAGTCCAGCTGGGACCAATGCTGGGGGCCTCTGTAGTCTGGCCTCAGGCACCAGTGACCTTGGGCATCCTCCTGTAGTCCTGGTTTGTGCTCAGGTTGCGTTTGCGAAGGCAACGTCAAGATGCCAGCCCACAGCGAGACCCCGACAAACTAGATGTCACGGGCTCTGGGCAATTTTAGGAAACCCAGGAATTCTGAGGACATCTGTGTGCCCTGAGTTTATTTTAGGCCTGCCAGTATGTTTTTTACTAAGGAGCTACTGAAGTGCCAATGGCTTGTTCCACGGACACCGGGACATGCTCCCTGTAGAGCAGATTATTATAGCGGGAAGGCTTGCAGGGCCGGAGGGGGAGCTAAGCTATAGGTCTGGGTGCCGCCAGCTGGCCACCTCCTGCCAGGCAGCTCGATGTCCCCAAAACCTGCCCTGTGATTTCTTCTACCACAGAGGCTTCTATGCCATCAAGAGCCACTTTAGCAGATCCCTCAAATGGGCATTTTATGCTTTCCACCCAAATTCTCTATTCTGTGGCTCTGCAGGGACTTGCGCTCCTTCTGTGTGGCATTATCCTGTGTGGCATTATATTTAGAGATGCCTCTAGGTGTCCCTCTGGGTCAGCACTGCCCATGTGCATTTAGGAATGAGGACAGGCATGGTCCCCACCGTTGGCTGGGTTCGGGTGGCCTGCATCAAGTTCTGGGCACACTGAGGTGCCCTGCTCACCACTCAGACACAGTTTGAGGCAGAAAGTTGTCACAGTGTCAGGCCAAGAGGGCTGGATAAATGGCTGTGCCTACTATGCAGGACGCAGAGGTGGAGGGAAGAGAAAAACCACCATCTAGTGTGGGTGACAGCCAGAGGACATCTGAGGTCACAGCCTCGTGGAGCCCTGCTGTGGGAAAGAGCCAAGGGCTGCCCTAGCCTTCCTCCAGGCAACTCAAGATTGCTCCCTTGTGGCTTCCAGGGGGCCCTCCACTTGGGCATGACTGTCAGCCAGGGCAGGCGGGCACTGGAGGAGCAGGTGGCTCCTTCTCAGCTGGGCAGCATGGCTTCTTGGCACCTCGCACTGCTGACATCTACGTGGCCATCCCAGCCTTGCAGGACAGATGCTCCTGGCTGGGGCTGCTGATGGTGACACTAGATGCAGTAGAGACTAACCTGTGTCTCAGAACAGGGGCCCTGGGGAGGCCCTGTGTGGAGACTGTGGGGAGCTGGGTCTCTACGCGAGGCTGCCCGAGCAGCGTGTGTGCGCAGCACGCACACCCACGCGTGCGAGGCTGTGACGACTGCACTGCCCCCTCATCCCAGAGATGATCCCGTTCTGTTTTACATTTTCAGGCTGCTCTGTGACACGAGATGAAACCCGTTTGCCATCATCTGAAGCCTGGCGCCGGGGAAGATTTCTCTTAAAACTCCATCTGCTTTTTAATCAGTGTGGATTCCTCCAAGATTCTCACGCGAGCGGCTCATCTGCCTTGGCTTTAGGTGTTCAGGTGCAGAATCCACCTCTGTCTGCGCAGTGAGCCACCCGTGGGGTGTGGGTGCCGAGGACGAGCTGCCCACCACTGCCCACTGTACCCAGGTAGGATTTTCAAGCTACTGCAGCTCCCTGAGTTCTGGCCCTGGACTTCCTGCTGCGCTGCACAGCATGGAGCCATAGAAGAGGCGCAGGGCACCCGAGGCTGAAGCCAGTGTCACTGGAGCTGGGCTCTGATGAGGTGGTGATGCGGACTGAAGCCCAGGGATGTCTCACACGGCCCCTCACAGTGCTGCTGCCTCTGTCCTCCAGGGGGACCTTGGTGCACCTGTCTGGGAAGCACAAGCTCCCTGTCCTGCCACCGTCCGCGGGGGCTGTCTGCACACCATCTGCCTAGGCCCTGCCACTGCACTTGATCCTCTCTCAAGTGTGGCAGATTTGTTCAACTGTGAGTTGGAGACGAGGTTCGGGGCTCCCTGTAGCCCCCTCCCACAGGAGCCAGTCCAGGGCTCGTGTTTGGAATAGGTCGGCGTGGGAGGCCACAGTTTCCACATTGTCCATCTGGGGTCCAGATCAGGCATCAGAAGTTCTCTCTGCCAGTCCAGCATCCCTGTGGCCTTGGGTTAGTGGCTCCCACACTGCCAAGTAGGGTCCTGATGCAGGCCGCTGTTTCCAGCCTTGGTCACTGCTCCTTGAGCCCACTGCTTCACACCCGGCCTCCTCTTGTCAGGGCTTTGTGCTCCTAGCAACATGCTTTTATCAGGCTTCCTCACAGAAGGTGAGAGGGTGGGTTCTTCCCTCACGGGCCTCCTCTCCCATCTGGGTCGTGTCACTGTTGGTGTTATGCAGTCAGGTGACAGAGGTCCAGGCTACAATGTCCTCCTGATGTTGGTGTGGTCACAATGTCCTCCTGAGCCCTGGTGCTCTCTGGGGCAGGACCCCACTCTTCTTGCAGTGCTCCACATGACTGTGCTGCTTTCAGGGTCTGACTTTCCATGGATAGATCTGCTGGTCCTCAGAAGAAGGAGGGGAGAGTGGCAGGTGGGGACACACACAAAGATGAGGCACGTGTCCCTCCTCCTTGCCAAATTGGAATCCTGATGAATTTGTTGCGGGGAGGAGGAGGGACACAGAGGTTCTGAGGCACAAAATAAAAACTCCAAAGTTGTATGGCCAGAGCAGGACAGGAGAGTCAGGGTGTCGGTGCCTGCCGGTGACCACACTGCTGCCTCCAGGTGGATCATGGCCCAGGCTTCACCACTCTGCACCTACCCCTCAAGGCCACTGCAGGAGACCTAGTTCCAGGCCAGCCAGCACTCACCTCCCCAATGCAGAGCCTCATCCTCAGCAGCAGTGGGATGGCAGGGGGGTGAGCAGTGACAGGGCCCTGGCCTGGATCAGCGACAGCGTAAGTCCTTCCTTCAGAACTAGGCGGGGCATCCACGGGACCTGATCCTCCTCTCTGTGCCAAGCCATGGCTCTGTTCTCATGTGCCTTCTTGATGGGTGCAGCTACTTTGAGGGGTGTGACGCTGCTGCTGTTTGCAGCCCCAGATGCCTCTCCTGGATTGCGAGGCAGTCGGAAGCCAAGCCCGGCTGGGCGGGTGTGTGCTTTCTCCGTGCTGTTGCCCTGTCCAGGGCCCCAGGTCTTCTCACCATCCTCCTTCTTGTCACAGGGCTGCGGTTGACCCAGAAACCCACAGAAGTGGCACTGGGCCAGCTGGGCCCAGAGGTGCATGCCTGTACTTTTAGCCCTTCAGGAGGCAGGAGGGTCAAAGGTTCTAGCCCAGCTTAGCAGGACAATAAAAGGGCTTAGATGTAGCTCAATGCAAAGGCTCTGGGCTCAACTGCAAGTGTTGCCCCCCAAATGGAACTTTACTAAGGGCTAACGAAAAGGTGGAGGAACCCGGCTGCCAACCCCACGCTGAATTCTACACGTTATGGGAAAGGCATCCATCCACTTAGACCCCCAAGGCCCCTGTTTGCTTGGCTTAGATCTGGGTAGAGGTTGGCTCTCCATCCTCTCTTGAATGTAAAAGGGAAGAGTAGCTTTTCAAGGTTAGTCACACCACTATTGATGAAGTAGTCAAGGTCTTTGAGGTTTAAAATCCAGTACACAGTTGAGAGGGATGGTGGTGGTAGGAATGTTGGACGGGCCTGGAGAGGTAACTTCTGTCCCTGGGTCCACGTGACAGCCACACCCACAGTTCCCACTCATCAGGAGGGCACCATTCCTGGACCTGCAGGATCACTAAGATGCAGGCTGCTGCATTTCTTTGCTGGAGTGTGAGGTGCCATCGGTGATGTCTAAGATACTTGGAGAACTTGAGGGTGAGAGGTTTCCTCTGGGGCGGGACATGTGTAGGATTTGGGGACAGTCTTTGAACAAAGGAAGTCCTCCTTCTGCACCGCCAGGTGGTGACCCAAGCCAAATGTGTCCTTGCAGGTATTTTGGGGTACTCCTCAGGGGTTCTGTGGGCAGAAGCTGAGGACTACCCTCCAGGATGCCATAGCAACAGTGACTCAGGAATGCATTTGGGCAAGCTGGATCCCAGTAACCTGTCTAAGCCTGACAAGTGCACCAGCAGAGCGCCTGGGATCCCTGTGCTCAATTAGATACGTGCTATACCAGCGTGGCTTTTCATCTCTCGGGGGAGGCAGCAAGGAGAACAGGGCCCCTCATTAATGTTTCCTCAAAGGGCGGGTAGTTAATGACACTCTGTAGGTCTCTCATCCTCAAATTTATCAAAAGTAGTTGCAAATAGAAGTCGGCTTTACTGTTGTGTTTTTTATTTGCCTAGGTAGTCTCTTGCGAATGCTGTGTGCCCAGAGGGGTCCAGAGAGCCGGTCCTTGTGGACCACGTAGGGCCGTGGACACTGCAGAAATCTGTCACTCTGTCTCTGAGGGCGGAGGGGTACCCAAGGGTGCAGAAGCTGTGTTGGCCTTTCCATCAACGAAGTCTCATCGTAGCTCTGCAACTGGGTGCTAGTGGTGGATGTTCCTGAAGTATTTTCTGCAGCTGTTCTTAGTGCGAGCTGAGGTTTGGGATTTCAAAGATGTGCCTGCAGACCCAGAGAAGCATTTTCTCGGGGTCACAGTGTTATAAGTGGCAGGATGTGGACCCAGTAATGTTTGACCCCAGGTGATGGCCTTAGCCAGAACATTCTGTCGTCAGGACGTGGCTCTAAAACTACCTCATTAAGATTCAAAGAATGGCTTCGTGTCACAGCGGCTCTACAGTGTCTGGCAGCCCTGCTGACCCCGGTGTGCTCCCCTCTGCCTCTCTGCCTGTTACTCTCACGATCCCCACCTAAGCAGTGCACTCTCCTCAATTTCATTCAGTTCAGATCAAAGTTGGGCGCTGTACTGGTCAGTGTGGCCACACCGCAGCCTAGGGGTCTCACAAGAGCAGTCAGGACAGGTATTTCCCAACCCCACAATGGTGTTACAACCTGAGAAACCCACTGCATATTAGAAAGTATCCACAATCTAACAGACTCTGGGTGCATCTAGCCTAGCCAGCAACACTCTACACTGGAATCTCTGTGGCTTCCCCTCCTGATTTGGGGGCCACTGGGAGACTCTACCATAGCCCACAATCACATATGGCCAGCCAGGAGAAAGATCCACATTCAGGATCCCAGGCAGTGTTTAATGAATGTTTATAGCTTCCACACCATTACAAAGTTGAAAAATCGCACAGGGAAACAGCACAGGTCCAAGGCATGTGGGTGACAGTCTCAGTGGCCCAGGCTACACCTCTCCGCAGAGCTGAGGGGGAACCCTGCCAGCCCCCCAGGAAGGAAAGGCCACAGTCATTGTCCCTCTGAGGCCTCATCACAGACACGCTGCCTGTGGATTATTTGGTGCTGCTCCTTTCGTTGGGGAAGAGTCAACCGCAGCCCTGTGCAAGGCTGGGTGGAGGGCAATGGTGTGGACTCTAGGACCAGGGACACAACCTCTTACATGCCTGCCATGTGCTGCAGCTGGAGTCCTGAGGCTGAGAAGCCCTGGTAATTTACTATAGGAAGAACCTGGATCAGCAAAGGCGTTTTGGTCTAGCACTATTTATTTATTTATTTATTTAAATTTTTTTTCTTGTTTCAGAACTTTTGTTTGTTTGTTTATTTTTATGGCTGGCTCAGCCTGCCCTGAGGGCAGAGCTGGTGCAGCCATATGGTGCTGGGGATGGAACCGAGGTCTGCCTGCAGGTGCCTGCAGGCACTTTAGACCACTGAGCCATCCTGCCAGGCCCCTCTAGCACTATATATTATTATAGTATTGTAAATACAATAGTATGAATACTAAGAGCACAATGGAGGCTAGGTGAAAGCACAACTCTAACTCAGAGGGTGGAGAGAGAAGCCAGAGGGTTTTCCCGGAAGAGGTGAAATCTGAACCGATACTTGAAGAGTAAATAAATAACCTGACCCGGTTCCCAGGGGGATTGGCTCAGCTGGCAACGCCAGAGTTTGGGAGCTCCTGTTCCTCCAGGAAATGTCTGCGTTTCTCATCCTAATGCCCTAGAGAAGTGGCTGAGGATTAGCATGGCTGAGCACCATGGCTCACTCTAGCAGCGATATTAATATTGCACGTAAAGGAGCATTGTTCCTGCAGAATGTCCCAGTCAGCTCGCATTATGCTCTTGCCAAAATACCCTTGTAAACATCAAATTTTGAGAAAGTGAGGGAGAATTATGTTAATCATATTCCTAAGAGCACTCAAGCAAAGGGCTGTTTATTGAAAATATTGACATGATGAAAAAACTGCCGGAGTGATATGGCTGGGGGCTTTCTGGGACGTCACCGCGGGAAGGCAGGGGCGCTCAGCTTTGACATGGGGCTGGACTGACAGGCTCTTCACGCCTGCAGGGATAGAACTGCAATCAGCCACACTGAGAGGAAGACAGGCTCACTAGGGAGGTCACTCTGGTCCTGATGGGGCTGCCGGGCATGTCCCTGCCAGCGGTGGGGTGATGGTGCCCCAGCTGCGAGAGAAGGGGCTGCTCAGCTCCTACGAGGCAGATGGGCTCAAGGGAGGTATGCTGGGGAGACCCCGTCAGGCTCAGCCTGGGGACCCTGCACGTCTCTCCTCTAGCCATTCTGCCTCCTCCTGCGTACAGCAGGTGTTTCCATGGTGGGTCTGAAGAACACCGTGTTTTCCCTCACAACCCTCGCCTTGCTCAGAACACCCTCATCCCATCATCCTTGCCACTTGCTGCTGCCGCTCTAGAGTCCTCTTTCCTGAGGGTCTTTAGTTGCACTGTCCTGGCTGCCTTGATGTCCTGAATGGATTCAAAATGTGTCCTTTGGGCTGTGGAGACAGCTCAGCAGTCTAAACATTTGCCTAGCAGAGTGCAAGGACCCAGGTTGGATCCCTAGTATCACAAGCCATGCCAGACTTGGAACCGTGGGTGAGCCATGCTGGTCACTGAAACCCAGGGTGGTGATGCACCCCTGTAATCCCAGAGCTGAGGAAGCTGAGACAGAAGGATCATTAGGAGTCTGAGTTGCATAGTCAGACCTTGTACCAAATATATATATATTAAAACCATCTCCCCCTCCCCATCGTGCTCATGGTACTTTGGGGCCGAGCCAGAAGTTGTATGGTGCAGATGCAGTAGCTGAAGTGGAAGAATGTCTCTTTGTGTCTGCTTGGCCAGTGACTCTCTGATAATCTGAGTGTGTGGTAGAAGAAGGCCTAAAATACCCACATTCCCCCAAAAGTCACAAATAGAACCCACAGTGATCCCCTGGGGTTAGCATCCCCTTTCCATATCGGTCAGCAGGGCTGAGCCTTCAGTTGCTGACTTTCGAGGCCCATCTTCCCAGAGGAAGAGCTGCTCTTTTCGTATGTACCTGCTGATGGACATGCAGTCACCAAGGAGCACGGCTTTACCATGAAGAAGGCTGGACAAGTCATTTCCAGAAAAATGGGTTCAGGTTGAGACCATAATGTTAAGTGAAATCATCAGGCACATAAGCCTACAAATGATTTCTCTTATGAGAATCCCAAGGCATACATAAACCAATGCAAACAATAGGAACTAGAGTGGCAGACATCTGACGAGTGGGAAGGGGACTATGAGGGGAAGGAAGGGGCAAAGGCTGCAGTGGAGGGGATGTAACAGGAAAGCCATGCTGTGTCCATGTGCTGACTCCACACAGCGGCTGTGCTCGCCGTGTACCGCAATCATGGCCTAATGAAACACAAAAACGACAGGGTCCTGTGGTGAGCAGGGCCACACCCCTCAGGCATATGCAGTGGGTTGGGCTTGGGTGTGACCCCAGCCATGCCCCCACACATTGCTATCACCAGGACCTAGGGAGAAGGAGGACCTGAAAGGTATGTGGCTGCTCGTGGCTATTGGGTTGCCGGCCACAATGTGTTTTCTTCTTAACACTCTTTTCTTCATTTCCCAAATTTTCTGCCCTGTGCCACTGTGGCTTCCACAATAGCATCCAGCAAGGTTCTTCTGTAGATGAAAACCCCTTCCTTCCTTCAGTGCTTCGGGAGGGAAGGCGTTGGAGGCACCAGTAGCCACACAATCCTTGTGAGTGCTCTGTGGGACTGATGCGCTGTCCAGCCCAGGAGACAGGGACACAGTGTCAGTCAGTCAGGTTCAGGGCCCACAGACCCAGTGGAGGCCTTTCCATGGGAAAATCCCTGTGACCCATTTAAAAATACTCTATTCAAACCAACACAATGGCTGGTATTTATATTTGGTTAAAAATAGCATTTTTTATGACAAAAGAACTTAGGGGGAAAAAACTCTGAAAGTTATAAGAAACACATAAAGGGAAGACATTTGCAGAACCCTCCAATTACACACTTGGGCAGAGCTGTGGGGACATATTTATTGTGTTGTTTGAAGATTCAATGTGAAACTCGGTCGTGAGAACAATGGGCTATAACAAAGCCATTTGGATGGAAGTCCTCGGCAACCTAGGGAAAACAGCTCGGGAACTGGTGTTGTGCTTCTGACCCCAAGACCTGGGAATACGTCCCCTCTGAGGTCACAGGGCTTCAGCAACACCTTCTCTGATGCTGCGTTGCCTACCTTGTTCCCCAAGTGCTCACTGCTTTTTCTGCAGATTCTAACATCCTGTCCCTCCCGACCAGCTGTGCTCCAGGATAGCTGGATCTTCTGGTTCCCCGAGGCTCCTCTGGGCTTACTGGGAGGCCTCAGATGCTCAGGGGCTCTGGCCCATGAGGAGAGGGGATCTTGGGTTATGAAGTGCAGGTAACAATGCCTGTCTCAGCCCAACTGGAGGCATCAGCAGACTACCTTTTGTGCTTTCTCATTTACACAAGGAATGATCACAGTATACGGTGAATATTTAAATAAAAAGTGAGCTGCAGTAGAAGACCTATTGCCCTGACCACCCTACCCAACACACACACACACACACACACATTCCTCCCACTGTTCCTGCCACTTTCTGCTGCCACTCTGGAGCCCTCTTTCCTGAGGGACTTCACAAGTCATGGTAAAATGTTGGTGAGTGCTGCTGCTGAGCAAAGGAAAGAGCAGATTTGTGAAGACACCACGCTGTGTCCTCACTGGCACTAGCACTATGTGACCTCTTGCTTTTCCCCAGAGTCAGAATGATCTTAAAAGGGATGTGGTTTGAATAAGTTGAGGATGCTGAGCCAGCCAGGACAGTGCAATTAAAGACCTTCAGGGTGGCAATATGTCTTTATCTTAATACTTTAAAAACATGTAAACATTCTTTGTAGTTTTGAGTAACAACCCATTTCTCTCTGTACTATGAGACTTGTGTTTGCTATCTTGGTCTCTGTGACTGTGACCTCAGATATAGTTAGGCTAAATGCCACACACTAGTCCGGGGAGCTCCTGCCTCCTCCAGCTCAGGTCCTCCTGCAGGCAGGATGAGGCAGCCCCACTACCTTTGGAAACAGGAACAGAGGTGTCCCAGATACCAAAGCAGCTCAGGTCTGGTAGCCTCCCACCAAGTCCTGGGTAGGAACCTCAAGGGCTCAGCTTGTGACCAGGTTGTCCTGAATGAGCAGCTCATAGGTGGGCAATGCTAAGCCCTGCATGGTAGAGACCACATCATGTGCCGACTCCCAGAGCCACAATGAGCAGCCCCACCCCAAAGACTAGTAACACAGGAAGGAAGGGAGCTTAAAACAAGAAACTTGAACCTGGCGAATAGATGCTGGCATAGATTCCATTAGCACATTGAGAGAGAATCTCTTTTCCTTGGGAAAGCTAGAATGTGGGTGACTCTCAAGTATTTGTTGAGTGAATGAAAGGCAGATGAAACAATGTGGTAGAACCGGGATTCAAAGCAAGTTCTTTGGTATCAGTATTTGCAGATGACATGATAATCTACTTGGAACACCCAAAGAACTCCATCAAGAAGCTACTAGAATTAATACACCAATTCAGTTCCATAGCAGAATACAAAGTCAACACACAAAAGTCAACAGCATTCCTCTACACAGGTAATAAACACACTGAGAGAGAAATTAGGGAAACAATACCTTTTACAATAGCATCAAAAAATGAAATACTTAGGAATTAACCTAACTAAAGAAGTAAAAGATCTATTCAGTGAAGACTACAGTACTCTGAAAAAAGAGACCCTAGAGGATTTCAGAAAAGGGAAAGATATTCCCTGCTCTTGGATAGGAAGAACCAACATTGTGAAGATGGCCATACTCCCTAAATTGTTATGCAGATTTAATGCAATCCCTATCAAAATGCCATCAACATACCTTACAGACCTGGAGAAATCATTCCTAAAATTTATTAGGAAGCAGAAAAGACCTAGAATTGCAAAGACAATCCTGGGCAACAAAGATAAGGCAAGAAGGATTACAATTCCTGACCTAAAGTTATGCTACAGAGCTACTGTGATAAAATCAGCATGGTATGGGCAAAAAAATAGACCAGAGAATCAGTGGAATAGCTTAGAAGAAGCAGAAGCAAATAGAAACACACTCAGTCACCTTATTTTCTTTCCTTTTTTTATAAGGTTTTTTTTTTTTTTTTTTGGTCTTTTTTGAGACAGGGTCTCATTATGAAGTTCAGGCTGGCCTTGAGCTCACTTTTGTAGCCCAGGCTGGTCTCAAACTCACACCGATCCTCCTGCCTCAGCCTCCCAAATGCTAGGATTACAGGCGTGTGCCACCACGCGCAGTAGTCACCTTATTTTCAACAAAGGGGCCAAACATGTTTACTGGAAGCAAGATAGCCTCCTTAAAAAATGGTGCTGGAAGAACTGGCTTTCTACACACCGAAAACTGAAACCTGACCCAGGTCTATTACCATGCACTAAACTAAAGTCAAAATGGATTAAAGATCTAATTATTAAAAGAGAAACATTAAACCTCCTGGAAGAGAAATTGGGAAGAAATTTTGAAGACATTGGGGTGGGCATAGAGTTCATGGACAAATATCAAAATGTAAGCCGGGCGTGGTGGCTCACGCCTGTAATCCCAGCACTTGGGAGGCTGAGGCAGGAGGATCGCTGCGAGTTCGAGACCAGCCTGGGCTACAAAAGTGAGCTCAAAGCCAGCCTGAACTGCACAGTGAGACCCTGTCTCAAAAAGCAAAAAAAAAAAAAAAAAAATCAAAATGTACATTTAACACTTGAAAGAATCAACAACTGGGACCTCCTATGGCTAAGAAGTTTTTGCATGTCAAAAGAAATTACCAACAGAGTGAAAAAACAGCCCAGAAATTTCGAAAAGATTTTAATTAGTAAGTATTCAGATAAAAGTCTTTTATCTAGAATTTATAAGGAACTAAAAACCATTAGGGTTCCAAAATTTAAAGATTCAATCCAGAAATGGGTATGTGAGATGAACACACACTTCTCAGAAAAGAAATTCAACAAACCTACAAATACATGAAGAAATGCTCCACATCACTAGCCATTCATGATATGCAAATTAAAACAATGCTTAATACCATCTCACCCCAGAAAAAAATCGCTACCATAAAGAAATAAACCAACAATAAGTGTTGGAGAGGTTGTGGGGGAAAAGGAACCCTTCTCCACTGTTGGTGGAAATACAGACTGGTGCAACCATTATCAAAAGCAGTGTGGAGACTCCTTAAAAAACTTGAACTGGAAATCCCATTAAATCCAGCTATCCCCCTACTGGGAATTTTCCCGGAAGAACTGGAAACATCATATCATTATCATAATTATATCTGTGCACTTATGTTTATAGCAGCACAATTTGTGATAACCAAATCTCAGAAACAACCAAAATGCCCATCATATGAAGAATGGTTGAAAAAGATGTGGTATTTTTATACAATGGAATATTACTCAGCTATAAAGATGATAAAATAGGAGACTTCATATATAAGTGGATGTATATTGAAGATATACTCATAAGTGAAATAAACCAGACCTACATGTGTAAATATCATATAGTCTCCCTAGTATAAGAACTGAAAAGAAGAAATAAAAGTGGAAAAGTATAACACAGCAGAATGGAAACCAAGGACTTAAGCATTAAACAATGAAGTGACTGCAAACAGAAAAGATAGGAAACATGGCAGGAGCAAAACCATAGGCTTACATACAGGATGTATTAGATCAGCGGTTCTCAACCTGTGGGTCACGACCCCGGCAGAGGTCGAATGACCAAAACACAGGGATCGCCTAAAGCCATTCCAAATCATAACTGTAGCAAAATTACAGTTTTGAAGTAGCCACCAAAATTATTTTTTGGTTTGGCGTCACTGCAACATGAGGAACTATTGCGGGGTCACGACATTAGAAAGGTTGAGAACCACTGTATTAATGGTCCTAAGAACCACCAAAATATTTTTTTACACTGAAGATAACAGTGGGTAACACTAAAATTATGCTTGGAGTGCCTGCCATTCTTGTATTTTAGATTTGTGCTGCTTCTAATGTAATTTCAGTTACTGCTATACTCTCGATCAAGTAAATGATTGGTTTACCAGAAAACAAAAGGGGTACTAAATGAGAGTAAAAGACTAGGAAAAATGCCATAGCTTCAATTGATCACAATTTTGTATCTACTTAGATTTCTAGGTGTCTGTGTAAAAACGTGTAATGGCTTTTATCACACTGTATAGGGATTTATTAGAATATCAATGATTGATGGAAAATAATGATTGCAAGTTAAGTGTAAGATGTTTGATATTCAGAAAGACAGTGATGTTAAGCTAAAGTTACCTATGTTGTAGAGTAATAGTATCATGAAGCTTTTCTTCTAGAGGGTTAAGAATGTAAGTTTATAGAGCAAAAGTTAGAGACAAAGAAGGACTACAAGGATTGCCAATATTTTGGCCCTCGCCCTTTAAAGTCAATGAGGACTCAGGACCTAAGAGAACCTGTGCTGTAACATCCTATAACTCAGTGGCATCCCAATTTTTCTGTTCAAGGAGATTATGGGACCACAGAAGAAAGGAATTGATGATGTATAGTGTGCCTAAGGAGAGACACCTAGAGAGAAAACATTCTTTTGTACTTTCACAGAGAGCAAACTGGGCAAGCAATGGCCATGATTCATCCAGATGGCTGACACTGACAATAGTTCTACAAACAATTGTACATGGTTTCAAAGTAAATCCTAACAACAGTTCTACAAAGCACTGTACATGGTTCCAAAGTAAATCCTGAAGGGATTTTATTGAGACATACAAAAGTTACATGTTTTGCTATACAGATCATGCTTAAACTTGCCCTTAACCACCCAGCAGAAAAGTTTAACCACAAGGCATAAAACAGAAAGCTAGATTATAATGAGGAGCTGTAAAGAGCCTAAATCAATAGCTTCTAACAGTGCCAGTTTTACCAATAGCTCACTGCAATTATTGGACACTGGATTATGTATACAACTACTTTCTCTTAGTTCATTGAGAAGAAATTTGGTTGTACCAATAATGATTTGAAAAATTATAACATCTACGCCCTGGTCTCTGTATAACTAGTAGGAGGACAACAATATGCATTGTATCAAATATTGAAATGTATACTAATGTGTTTTGAAACTGTCACATCGTTATACATTGTCATTTCTTATTAAAAATAATAGTAAAAAAAACCCAAAGTAAATCCTCAGGGGGTTTGACTGACTTTGGGAGATACAAAAGTTACATGTTTTGTTATACAGGTCTTTCTTTAACTTGCCCTTAACCATATAGCAAAAAAGTTTAACCACGAAGCATAAAATGTAAAGCTAGATTAGTGTGCTGAGCTATAAAAGGCTTAAATTAACAGCTTCTGAGATTGCCAGTTCTGCTAATAATCTATTGCAGTTATGGAACACTGGAGTATACAACTACTTTCTCTTAGTTCAATGAGAAGAAATTTTTGTACCAACATTGATTAGAAAAATTATCATGTCTACACCCTGTGCTCTGTATAACTACTAGGAGGACAACCATATACATTGTATCAATTATTGGGAATGTACTACTATTGTGTTTTTGAAAATAAAAATTCCAAAAAAAAACCCAAACTGAAACCAAACCAAACCAAACCAAAACCAAAACAAACAAACAAACAAAAACAAAACAATAACAACAACAACAACAAAAGCAACTTCTTTGGTTTTAGGCTGGATGGTCTGCCTGCCCAGCCCAGGTGCTCAGGCCACATGGCTGTCTATAGCATGACTGTGTGCACCCAGAATTCCAAGATCATGCAAACTGCTAATACAGTATACCAATCTCATTAGGGGTGTGACTATTCAACAAGGGCTTCTCTGAATCAGGAAAATACATCTACCACCTGGGTGGAGCCCTGGAGAACTCTGTGCCTCTTACCTGCCAAGCTGTTCTCCAGTGTCCTAGCTTTCTCTTCCTAAGCCCCGTTCCTAGCCTCATCTGTGGTGGATGGGACTACTTAGTTCCACAGGGCTGGTGACATGGGAGTGAAATGGCCATGAGCTGCCAATGAGAGAGTGCTGCTTTGTCTGGGAACATAGTCACAGACACCCTTAAGTCAGAGGAGGAAAGCTTTACTTTGCCTCCCAGTTGGTAGAAGTTTCAGCTCACGATGGGCTGGCTCCAAGGCACGGTGACCTAGTAAAGGGGTCTGGTGCAGGAGAAACAACCCATGGTATGGTGGACAGGAAGTAGTCTTCCCTACTTCTTCTTTCCCTTTTTATTCTATCTGGGCTGCAAGCCTATTGGTTAGTGCCACCCATACCCATTTCCTCTTTGGTAAGACCACCATCCACACCCAGAACTCTGTGAAACCCAACAGTGGACTAGTGTACGATTGCACAGCCCTGTCCCAGTCACCTTCCAAAAGCCCTACCTATGAATGCATCAGGCTTTGGGGGACATCTAGATTGAAGCAAAGCAGCCATGCCCCACTGTCCTGCTGACCCCTAAGTTCTACTCCATGGGCCCAAAGTGTATTCTATGTCTGAGCTTTACACCTCTGATGGATTATTTCTTAGGGCGCTAAGTAAGGCTATTCTCACAAGTCAGTGAAATGGCTGAATGTTTTTTTTTTTTTTTTTCCCTCAGTTTTGCTTTACACCATATTTATTTTTACTTAATCTTATATCGCATCTAGTCAGAATGTGGCTGGCTACATTTAGTGTTTTTTCCTTTGTATGGTATTGCTTTCCTTCTTGATGGAATCAATACAGGGTCTTTCTCTGGGCATTAAACCTTTTCTCACCTGAAAAAGGTTATACTGACTCAACACAGAGCAACATCATTTAGTGAATTACTTTCTCTTTTTCTTTTCTTCCTTCCTCCCCTCTTGCGCTCCCACTTTTTCTTCCAAGATTTGCGAATACCTAGTTAGTATGAGATATGGCATCAGACACTGTGAAAACAGAGATAAAGAACTAGACTGATGGTGCATCTTGTAGTCCTGGCATACTGGGAGGCTGAGGCAAGAAGATCTCAAGTTCAACTCCAACCTGGGCAATTTAATAAGACTCTCCTAAAAAAAAAAAAAAAAAAAAAAAAAAGAAAAATTGAACCAAACCATGTACAAATTTTAAGCTTGTAAGTTAAAATAGATCAGATATTGACAATTTCATATTATTCATATTAAATGAGTTTTAGATTACTATGATCCCAGCTTCTTGTTTCTTGGTCTTCCACCCAGTTTTCATTTTCTTGGAGAGTTCACAGCTATGCAGAGATCTGTAGGCCAGCTCAGATAAATTTGGAGGTTAGCAGGACCTAGTGAAGTTGTAACATGTCCATTTATTTACTCGTAGTCATTTGGGCAGAACCGTCAGCAATACATGAGACAGAAACAGCGTGCATCTCATGGTGACACAGGCTCTGTGTGCCACATAAATGCCAATTAAGGTGTTCCACTCAGGATACAGATTTCCTGATGGTTTCCTGAACATTCAGATCTGTACTTTCTCCTGTAGCCTTAGCCTTTGCCTATGTTGTATACTTACGGTGGTCTCTCCTTAGGCCCTGTAGGCCTGCTACCAACCCTGCTGACCAAGGGCAATTGTTAACAATGATCTTTCATTGTCACATGCTATGCCTTGGAAAGTGTCTTAGTTATTCTTCTCTTGTTCCTGGGATAAATACCTGACACCCAAAATGAAAGAAGGAAACATTTATTAGCTCACAGTTATTAGAGGTTTCAGTCCATACTGGGCTGGATCCAAGGCAGAGAGGCACAACGTAGAGGCCAGCAGTTCATGGCAGTGGAACAGCAACAAAATGGTGACAGAGGCAACGGAACAACCCGGGAAGCAGAGAGCAACAACTAGAGTCTGTCTCTCTGTCTCTCTTTATATTACATTCATGCTCTCTACTTCATCCTATCTGCCTCAGGCCACACCCATAATCCCAGCAGTGCTCAGACCCATAATCCCATCAGTACTAAAACACACAATCCTAGTGGATCATGAGTCAAGTCTTGAACCCTAGAAGTCCCTGCCCCATAATTGCATGAGGCTTTGGGGGAACAACTAGACATAAACCATAACAGAAAGTAACTGCCTGTGTGGCCATGACTAGTTCCCAGCCTTGGTCTTCCTTCTAGGCACACTTCTTAGCCAGCACTGGGGAGTCAAAGGGTGAAAAGCAGTAATACTTCAGGTCCTGCATGGGCTGTACATTCGTGGTGACAGAGGTCTAGTGGAGAGGAAGGCCAGTAGCCATCTGAGCTAGTCTGCTCTCTACCACTGTGACTAAGTGCCTGAGAAGTTCAGCTTCAAAGAGGAGAGGTTTCTTTGGCTCCCAACATTCATGGTATCGGCCCGTGGGCCCGTGGCTGCTAGGCTCCAGTGTCCCTGGGCCTAAGATGGGGCAGCATGCCATGCAGGAAGGGAGTGGTAGAGGAAAGCTGCTTACCTGGAAGCAGAAAGGCTGAGGTTGAGAGGAAAGAGGGAGGGGCCAGATAAAGTCCCCAAGGTCATGCCTCCCTTGCAGGTCCCACTTCCTGAAGCTACTTAGCCAAAACTCGTCCATGGATTAATCCATGATGATATTAGCCTCTTCACAGCCTAGTCACCTCTCTAGATACCTTTGCAATGAGAGCTCAGCATGCAGTGCAGGGGTCCTTGAGGGCCACTTCTGGTGGAGGAAAGTCCATGGCATCTGCGTCACTCTGTGAATGTGGCCACCTTGTGACAAGAAACCTTGAGATTATTCAAGGAGACTGCTGAAAGATTCCACTCTTAGGATCTTCAATGAAGAGAAACGGCCAAAAGTTTTCTCTTTAGCATAAATTACCAGCAGTGCTTAGAGATGAACAGGATGATCAGAAATACAGTGACATATCTCAGTAGCTATTTCTAGCTGTCTCTTATAAATAAGGTGATATGGGATATTCTCTGTCCACTTGTAAAAGTGCAGATCCATGCTATTAACTAGGTACAAATAAGGGTTGAGCAATAACCCAAACCTTTCCCAGAGCCAGAATCTCTGAGAGGATCTAGTTATCAAACACACTTCAAAACCCAGCACCTTAGTCTTTGAAGCTTGACTCAGTGTTTCCCAACACAACTCATTGAAATAATGACATAAAAGATGATAAAACAAAATAAAACAGAAATTAACCTAAAGTGTTTATGTGATAATTGAACTTACTCATTAAGGAGATTTACAAACTGGAGTTTTAGTTCCTAGTCCTAAACATTGAGAGGTGGGAAGAGGGAGGCTTGAGTGTTGAGGTATCATTATTCAGGTCACAGGAGGGGATGGCACAAGTAGTTACCTCTAGGGGCTCAAAGTACCTTTCCAGGTGGGAGAGATCCTGTCAGCTGAGGGTCTCCTAAGCCACCTTTTCCCTGGAGATCCTACAGGAGATAGCAGGCTCTGAGACAGACTCAGGGCTGCATCTAGCTATCCTCAACCCTCCTGGGGAAAGGATACGGAAGGCGGGATGCATGGCGAACAGAAGTCACCAAGCTTCCTCAGGGAAGAGCCAGGTGACAGGTGGAGTTCGCAGACCCCTCTTCCACTGTGATGAGGTGCTGCAGTTGTCATCCAAAGTGATGAGCAGGCTGGGTTTCAGGCCTTTGTTTACACAAACAGGAAGAGGCTATCATGATTTTTATCTGGATGTCCCCCAAAGCCTCATACAGGCAAAGGTGGAGCTTACAGAAGGTGGTGGGATTAGGGCGCGCTACTGCTGGCGGAAGAGGCAGATCACTGGGTTGTGACCCGGAAGTGTATACCTCCTTCCCTGGCCCCACCCTCTTATTCTTACTTCCTGGACACCAGGATGTGAGCAGCCTTGGAAAGCCGCGCAGCCGTGGACTGAAAAGTGAACAAAATAAACCTTTCCTCCTTTAAGTTGTGGGAGATAAGTATTTTGTCCCAGAACAACAACCAAAGACTAAGACAGTGCCACTTCGCCAATTCCTGATGTAAATGGATGACTAATATTAATGGAGAATTAGCATGGATTCTAAAGGCTACCCAGTTTATAAACCCATCTGATGCTTTCATAGCCCTCTGAGGAACTTGTCATAGGTATAGCTCAGGTATAGCTATTGCGTGGGCAGAATACTCTGCTGCCTTTGCCCACCATGACTTCTGACCCCCTGGGGTACCACGTTACACATAGACCTGGGGAGGCTCCTGCCTTCCCCTGCTTCTTCATAGATGCTCTGACTGTGGGATGGGGCGAAGCATACATTCCCCCCTGTGTTTGCAAGGTCCCTCTCTTCATTTGGGCCTCCAAACGACAGGTGCAGCCACCTTGGAAAGGTTCCTCCACGTTCAGAGAGCAGGGAGAGATGGGAGGATGGGCTGTGGGCTAGAGTATATCCCTGGCCCAACTGGTGCTGTCTGCAGCTAGGCCACCAGCCCACCAATCTCCGCAGATCTGGGAACCTTGCCTTTCAGGCAGGGGGCAGGTTCAAGAGGCTGCGTTGAACTTTCCACATCACATTTTTCGGAAGTGACACAGATAGAGATTTAGCACAAGATGGTGCAGCTTGGGGTGTGTGTTCTCTGGAAGTCACTATTCTATAGGAGTGCCTGCTTACAAGCACCTGCTTGCAGGTGCTTTAATCCACTGAGCTATTTGGCCAGCCCTTAAAAATAAATTTGAGATAGTATTTGGGCAGATTTTTTAAGTTGCCTGGGATAAGCTCCAATTTATGACCTTCCTGCCTCAGCCTCTCCAAGGGCTGTCATTACCCCCATGTACCACCCTGTCTAGCTCAAGTGGCAATTTTAATCAGATCTGTGGCATACCTGTCATTGTTAGTAAAGACTGTTTGGCATTTCTCTATGAACATTTCTCTTTTCTGTGTATTATTTGCATCTCAAACCAGCGACCCTGGCCATCATTTGGACTGCGACTGCTGTTTCCACCAGTATTCACAACTGGTTATGCCTAGTGGGATGTGGTGGCTTAGACAAAAAGGGCCCTCAAAATCTTCCATAGGTAAGACTTTCAGAAGGTGGCCGGACCATGAATGGATCAATCTCCTGCTGAGCACACAGTGGGATGTGCTGATAGGAGGTGCTCCGGTAGGAGGAAGAGGGTCATGGGAAGTGACCCAGAAGGGTCACTGTGCCACCTGGTTCTTCTGCCTCACCCAACCTGCTCTGTACCTTGTTGCGCTGGGACAATTTGCTTTGCAACACGCATTGCTATTGAGGTGGAACTAGCGGCTCCGTTTGGATGTCCTTTATTGGTTGCCAGCAGAAAAATGACAAAAACAACAAATAGAACGTCAAGGTTTGCACCCAGAGGCAGCAGACACTGGGTCAGTTCAAAGTGGGTACAGACTGTAACGGGAGCAGAATAGCATGGGGGATCTCCAAGCAAAGAGAGGGCTCAGGCCTGTTCAGGGCTGCCTGGAGCTGGGGGATTCCAGGGCACTCAGAAACCCCCTCTCTGGGGGGTGTCCTGAAGTTGTCCTTGTCTCCCCCTCTCCCTGTGCCTCTGCCACTCCCCTCCCCACACACTGCCACTGCTGATGGGCACCAGCACTTGGGAACAGTGGGAATTGTTAAAGAGCTTTGTCATTTTTAATGAGCTAGGAAACCCAAATCTGCATCTTTGATGTTCTCACTTCGCTGTTCCTGGAGGCGTTCACAGCTCTGACTCAAGATCTTCTCCCCAGAGCAGTGAGAGACACCAGTGAATTGGATCTGGAGAGGAGAAATAGGGCAGGTGCTGCCAAGAGCCGGGGTGACTGCCACAGTGCGCTGCCCTCAGCCCAGCCCAGCCTTGGGCTCTGAGGCCCAGGAGCACACAGGTGCTGGACAGCTGCTGGCCCAGAACCCGTGGACACCTCTCTCTGAACCTCGCTTTCCAGGACCTCATACGCCCACAGAGCCAAAGTGTCACTATATGAACAACCCATGGCCTGAACCCTGAGCCCAGCAGACCTCTGTTTTCATGTTGCTATTAAGTTCTCCAACTGTGTCTCCACTGGGACAGGATGTGGGCTCCTGTAGGGGAGACTTTGGTGCCCCTTAACCATGCTGGCACTCACACAGCAGAGATCTCACGGCTCTGAGGACGTAACAGGAGGCAGAGGGGACTTTCTATGTGGACCACTCTTCTCGGATTCTCCCATGTCACAGAGTCATCCAGTCACAGAACTCACCAGCCCACCGGCTAAACCCCGGGTGGATGGTTGCACAGTGCTGTGCAGTGCAGGAGTGTTGTTCCTGTGTAGGCTGTGACAGTGGAGGAGAGGGTAGTGCAGGGACATGAGTGAAGGACTCGGGGGCAGGGAGGGCTTTACAAGGGAGGCATGTGGGAAAACTCAGATGAGCTGCAAGAGCCACCGGATTAGCAGGGACACCGAGGCAGGGGAAGCCACTTGGATGACTCAACTCTGTGAGGCGGTGCAGAGGCTGAGCTACTGAACACAGGCCCCGCGCTCGTGGCGAGCCCCCGAGGTGGCTCATCACTGCTTTCATAGAGTGACAGAGCCAGAGAGATGTTCGTATACCAAGGACCCCCAGTGGGGGAGAGTTCAAGTGCAGGATTTTTCCACTTTAGGATGGAGCAATATTATACCCATTCAGTTTTTAACCTTCTGTGCAGCGCTCAGTAAAATAAACAAGACAGTCACCGCTTTAATAGAGAGCGGGCTTTGTGCTTGGTGGTTCTGCCCAGCTAAAAAGAGTTCTGGGCACAGGTAGGGAGGGAGTGTTTCCACTTGAGAATATTTTCAGCATGGGAGGGTCCCTTGGAACTCAACCCCCATAAATTGAGAAGTGTCTGTGTGTGGAACGATTTTAAGGAACCTTTTGACCAGCTCCAGAGGCCAGCCAGTCTTCAGGGTGTGTGGCAGAAGGCGGCTGCTGCAGCTCGTTTATGCAATTTCCCCTCCCCTTTCCTTTTCCTGCTGCTGAGTCCCCTTCCCGCGGGCACCTTGCACCTCACCTGGCTCCTGGGCCCCAGTGTGAGTTTCACTCTCACACTGGACTGACTCTTCAAAGGGAGGCACTGGGGGAGGAAACTTAATCAGACCATGGTGCTCAGGGTGGGACTTTGGAGGTATTAGCAGAAGATAAAGCCATCCTGGTGGATCCCCGTCACCAAATCCTAGCGTCCTAAAGGTAGAGGATGAGAGACCAGAAGGGACACACACCTGACTTCCTTGTCCTTTACTGTGTGATGTCCTGAGTGTCCTCTGGGCAAGAGGGCATCACTCCATGGGGTCTCGCAGATGTCCACCTTCAGCACTGTGAGCACGGATAAGCCTCCTTTCCTCAGAAAGCTACCCAGTGAGTCGTGACACAGACTGAAGCACACAGGTTGGGAGAGGGGTGCTGCCCCAAGAGAGGGGACCTTTTACTCAGTACCCACTAATGCCCACTTGATTCAAATACCTGTGGGGTGGAGCCCCCCGCCAGGCAGCAGGGCCTCTGGCTCCCATCACTACTGCTTGGCAGTGTCCACAGTGACTGCAAGAGGATCGTGAGGATGGATTTGGGGTTAGGTGCAGGTTTTGGTGAGAGGGTGACTGTACAGCTGACTCAAGAGCTCTGAAGACCTGGGTATAGAGGTGGTGTTTTCAGGTCACAGACAAAGAGAGACCTGAGGTTTGAAGACCTGCGTGCTAATCCCCAGTGGATTTAGCCTTTTCTACTGAAGAGCTTTTAAATTGGGTGGTGGGGCTTATGATTATGCTCTGTGCCCCTCCTGGAATTACAGATCAGAAGGAGACATGAAGGTGGGGAATGGCAGGGCTGGGGACCTAGGGAGGAAGAAGGGACAGAAGTGTTCTAAACTCACTGGGGCAGCAGACCAGGGAGAAGGAGGCTGGGGCTCAGGGCCAAGAGAGATGCTGGGTGAAGGAGAGGCCATGGTGCTGGCGGTGAGCCAGCCCGTGCTGCAACGAACAGCTGCTGGGACAACACCAGCCTTCGGCCCAGCTCAGTCTTCTCCTTCCCATGTGCTCCCGCCCAGGTTTTGCCAGGGAAGTCCCAGGCCATGGCTGTCCCCTGCAGAGGCTGCCTGTGCAGGCCCACACCTCCCACACCCTCTCCAATTCCATGCAAGGGAGCTTGGCCGTGTACAAGACTTCCATGCTGGAATTTATTTCATATTTTTATCCCTGCCTTTTTATTAATATGCTTATTAGAATATGTCTATATATAGTTATGTATTTGCAGGAGTTGATATACCTCTATCTACATATAGATAGCTATAGATATATTTTCTTGATCATCATCAACCCCTTTATCATTTGCTCCCTTCCCTACTCCTGTCATTTTTCCTTTATTTCACTCTTTAAAACCTTGGGTTTCTCATATAAGAAACCATGTGATTCCTGGCTTTCTGTATGTGGTTTACCTCGCTTAACACTACGGCCTTAGTCACTTTCCTCATAGCTGGGACAAAAGACCTGACACCCGCTCTGTAAGGGAGGAGAGGTTTATTTTTGTTCCTAGTTTGTAGCAGTTCCAGTTTCACATTTGGCTGATTCCAGGGCAGAGCAGTGTGGCAGAGGGGCATGAAGGAGGAGGGCTGCTCCGGGCATGGGGCTAAGCAACAGAGAACAATCAAAGGATGATCCAGGAGGGGACTTCCAGGTTACGCATAAATGCTTCTGCGTCACACTTCCGGTGACCTGCCTCTCTGGACCAGACTCCTAATACTAACTCCACTATGCCATCTGCATAATCCAGTCACCCTTTCAAAAGCCCCACCTATGAGCCAGGGATAAGGAGGCTGGGGCTCGGGGCTTTGAGGGATATCTAGAAAAAACCCAGGACAATTATGTTTCCACAGACCCACATTACATTTAGTAAATCAGATTCTTCTTCCTGTAGAGGCAGAGGGCAGAGATCTGGCACCCATGTGACCCTCCCAGGGCTTGTTACAGAGCCATAGGGCCCTACAGACTTTCCTGGCAATGAGAGCCCTGGCCCTCTTCTCCCCTCTGAGCTGCACTGAGCTGCCCAGGCTGTATCTCAGCAGGGCTCTCAGCTTCCCACGCACCATTTGCCCTCTGCAGGGCTCCTGCCAGGGCACCTGCTCCTGAGCCACCCGTTGCATGACAGCCCCCATGAAGCTCCTAGAGCCCCTGTCTTGTTCCAATGCTGGCTGGTGGGGTCTGAAGCCTTCCAGGATCCTGAGCCCCATGGTGCGCCTACTGTAAGTAAAGCTTTTCCTGTGATTAATTACAACTAACTTGGCCTCTCTCTTCCCCAGGCACTGGATCTCAATATTTACAAGGAATTCTGATCAGATGCTCGCTGTCCAAATTAATATTACTTCATCTGAAAATACAGGAGTGTTTTCATCCAAAATCAGCTGTTGTTTGGAGTCCAATCAGCGTATTGTGTGGCAAAGCAGAACAGTGGGTTAGGCTGCTGTTTGATGACACCACCACTGGCTGGCCAGCTCTGGAGGACAGGGAGGGAGCAATGTGTCTGCCTGGGCCCCTCACCAAGACTCGCAGGTAGCATGGTCGGTCTGTTGCTTGCTCCCCCTGGGGTGGCCTCTGGAGCATCCCAAGAGAGTGAGCCTGGATGTCAGAGGCTGAGCTGGCTGCATGAGGTCCTATGTGCGCAGCACACATGGCCCAGTCCTCTGCCAGCTTCTGCCACACAGCTGTTCCCTTGATCTCCTCAGCCTGTAACACCCTGATCTGGTCCAGCTTTAGAGGGGGCTCTCTCCTCCTGGAAGCTGACTCCTCTTCACCTCAGGGCTGTCAGGCGTATTCTGAGTTAAGCAATACAATGAACTCTTTTTCTTCTGCTAAAGACTATTTGAGGTATGAGATTGGTTCTTTTATCTTTTTTTTTTGTGTGTGTGTGGCAGTACTGAGGATTGAACCCAGAGCCTCTGCACCGAGCTACATCACCAGCCATTTTTATTTTTGTCTTGAGACTAGGTCTTGCTAAGTTGCTTTCTTAGTTACTTTTCTCACTGCTGACACACACCTGACACTCAAAGGTTTCAGAAGGAAAGGGTTATTTAGCTTATAGTTTGTAGAGATTTCAGTCCATAGTAGGTTATCTCCAAGGCAATGTGGCATGCAGGGGCCCTGTGGAAGAGAAACAGCTCATGGTGAATAGCAGCAGCAGAAGCAGGAAGCCGCAAGTCTGGGTGTCCCAGCAGCCCTCGTTCTTTCTTTTGCATTCTATCCAGGCCACAAACCCTTAGGGGAAGCAGCACTCACACCAAGGTTGGGTCTTCCCATTATCCACATCCCAAGCTATGCCAAGATAACCAGTGGACTCAGTTGATAATCATGTGCCCTGTATCCCACCATCACACACTTAATCCAAGCATCATACACACTATCTATCTATCTATCTATCTATCTATCTATCTATCTATCTATCATCTATCTATCTATATATATATATATGTCCAGGGCCGAGACAGCACACCCAGGGAACCGGGGCCGAGACGGCATGCCCAGCATGTGGGGCCAGAGGATTGAACTCAGGTCCTTGTGCATGCCAGGTTGGTGCTTATTCCTCTGAGATATCTCTCCAGCCCAAATACACTCTTGATCTAGCCACCTCTGTAAGCTTCACCTCTGGCCACATGAGACTTGGGACATCTAGACTCAAGCTGTGGTCCCTTGGCAGAACCCAAGGTACTAAGCAGGGCAAAGGTTTTATCCAGCAGGCCTTTTGCTCTTTAGATCTAGACTGTCCCCCCAAAGTATCATGCATTGGGGTGCTGTTGGAAGGCAAGTAGATCATAGAGGCATGGAGTGCTGTATTTACCAGTGGATTCATCCTTAATGACTTCATTGTTGAATGTGCTATGGGGTGGTCACTTGGGTGTGACCTGAAAGGGCATAGTTTTGGCCTCTGCTCCTCCCTTCTCTCTCTGCTTCCTCGCTGCCTCAGAGTGAGCAGCCTTCCTCCATCATATCTCCTGCCATTCCAGTTCTGCTTTGGGTGCAGCTGACCACTGACTGAACCTACCGGAAACATGAGCCAAATATACCTTTCCTTTAAGTTGTTGGTATCAGGTATCAGGATTGTCTCAGCAAGGAGAAGGTGACGAATAAAATGATCCAGGGAAGAGATTCTCCCAATAAACATGCTCTGAGTGAACGGGAATGAGACATCATCTCAGTGTTTTTATTAAGAATAAGAGTGTTTTTATTAAGAATGAAAAAAGTCAAGGTCATGAGTTTGAATCCCAGTCCTGCAAAAAAAAAAAAAGAAAGAAAAAAAAAAAAAAAAAAGGAATGAAAAAAGTTTAGTGCCACTTTACATGTCCTAACTGCTCAGCACTAGACTGACCTATGGCGTTGTCAGCACCATTATTGCCTGCGATAATTTCTCACATTTTGCACGTTAATTCTGTGGGGAAATGCACTGAAAGATTCCCCCTCATGGCAGAGCAGAGTTGTGAAAATGGTGGCGGGATTTGTGTGCCTTGTTCTTTGTATAGCAGCCTCCACCACGAGCACCACATCTGGGATGTGTTTGCTACTCTCCTTGGGGACTGCACGCTGTGCAGTTTCAGAGCGCAGATATCAGGGCACGAATCTACCCTGGACCTTTGGGTCCAGGAGAAGTTTAACTCCGACGCCAGACTTGAGCCCCGAGCCTTCCAGTGGACAGGGAACACACATCAATACGGACTCAGAAGGGAGGTGAAAGCAGACAGTCGTGTGTTGGTTTTTGATCTTTCTTTATGACGCAGGAGCATAGCAGGAGCTCTTAGATGAATACAGCCTTGTTCTTTCTAGGGAAGTCTCTTGCATCTTTTGATCCTTTTCAGTAACATGCATGAACTTAGTATGAGTATGTATCCCAGCTCTTCCTAGGCTGCTCCTAGTGACCAGATCTGCCCTTTCAGGAGGTCAGGGTCACTCTGCCATATAGCAAGCCACACCAAGCACCCCGAATATGGTGCTTGGGACTGCTTGCTTGGCTTTTCCCACCTGCCGTGTGACCAAGTCCACTCACAGTGGAATGTGTCACCAGAGAAGAGCTCACACACGGAGACAGCCTTACCCATAGGGGTAGAGCTGACACTGGGGTGTAGCTTCTGGTGTCTCTGCTGCAGGCTGGGAGACAGTGTCATGTGGTCTCCCCAAGACAGAGCATTGGACAGAATCTGGCCTGGCCCAGTTCCCAGACCTTGTGGGAATCTCAGAGTCACGCCGAGGCATGGTCTTCCTGGCTACGGAGTAGGACAACAGCAGGTGCATCCCCTAGCTGGCTCTGTCACTGTGAAATGCCAGTGAGGAGAGGGACATGAAGGGGCTACTGATGCCAGTGACACTGACAAACTCATGCCCTAACCCAGCAGGTTCAGCGTGCAAGGCTTTGCATTTCAGCCGCTAGATGGGTCTTGGAGTCCCACCTTCCTTCCTTCCCAACTAGAAAACAACTGCATTCATAAACCCTGACTTCTCCAAAGCTTATAAGATGTTTTAAAGCCAGGCCTTATTAGCAGCCTTGTTAAGAATAAGGCTATAAAAATAGCAAAGCTGCAACTGTAGCTTCCAGGAAAAGCTGAGGGAGTCTCTGTCTTGCCCCTGACTCGCTTGCCGAGAGAGCTCTCTCCCACTGCACTTGGGCTATCAGGAGGCCCCAAGCCACCGTCTGTGGGAACACGATTGCCTCTGCCCCATTTCCTTCAGCCAAGGACAAGGGCTCAGGCTTTGCTAAGGCTGACAAATGTCCACATGCCGAGGGCCTGATTGTAAATGGCCACAAGTGCAGTGCTTTAGAGATGGAAGCCTGGCTGGAATGGGGACCAGGATCCTGACAACCTAGTGCCCTGCTGGACTCTGAATTCTGATTCCAGACTAAGGCCACTCTGGGTGTGTGTCTCTTGCAGGGAGCCTGCTCTGAGCATGCATTTCTTGTTCCCAAGCCTGTGCAGCTGAACTTTCAGCTCATGAATCCTGAAATGAACTCCAGGTGGCTCAGCTCTGTTTCCACACACACGAGGCTGCTAACTGCGGAAGCGACTGTATTGGACTCTTGGTTCTAAGCTTTGGATGCAAAGCTCGGCAGTCTGCAGGTCCTGCACGCTTGCTCAGGCCCTGCTGTGTGTCTGTGCATGTGTGCTGGGCCATACACAGTGGGCATGGAGGAAAGAGGTGGCCACAGGGAGGCAATGTCCCTGAAGAAAGGAAGGGCCTCTGACACCTGAGCCTGAGGAAGGGTGTGCTCCGGGTGGCAACATACTGTCCCCCCCTGGGACACAGGTGCTGAAGAATGCATACTTCCTGCCTTGGCTAACAGCAAGGAGCCCAAGAGCCTTCCTCAAAGCAGGAAGTGCCCATCGTTCCGGACTGCAGGCCTGGGTTGTTTCAAGCTACCCCTTTCATTTCCAAGCTGGTTTGTCCATAAATCTGTCCTTTGAGCACCTGGAGGAAGAACTTACTGTTGTCTCCATATATGCCAAGCCCAGGTCACATGGAAAGTTCTAGATGATTAGAATCAGACTGGAAGCTGCTCTTCTGTTCATTACTTACAAGGTGGGGCATACAGGGTCCACAGGTATGACTACTTGGAGTGGGCCCCAAAGATGCCCTGGGGCATATCTCTGAGAACACTTAGCTGTCTGTTTCCTGTAGGGAGCACCAATAAGAAGCCCATGATTGAGTCACCAGTCAGACATGGGTGGTTCCTAGGTACATTTTCCCCAGCTGCCTGCAAACCTCAGGGTTTGCACCCTGTCCATAGGTGGTGGGTGGAGCTGAGGCCTATGGGCAGATTGTAAGGAGTTCATGCAGTTCCCCAGGGCAGCCTCCAGAGCGTCCACTGGGGGTCGGTGCCAGTTCTGTGCCAGAAATGACTCTCATCTGCCCTCCGTGCCTCTCTCTGGACATGGCAATCGTCTACTTTATGTTCTATTGGTACTTCCATGAGCTGTCTTCTTACAGTCAGAGAACTCTCTGCATCCTCAGGATTCTCAAAGTGTGCTGAGGCTTCTTGGATTGCAAGATTGGAGATCTTCCCCTTCTTTATTTTTTTCTTTCTCTTTTTTTAATCATTTATTTCTGATCTAAAGAAAAAAAAAATGAGATGGGGAGCTGGCCCATGGCAACCCTGACAGAACACTTGCTATCTGTCCTGTTCAGATGGCTGTCCTCTGGATATTCTTGTCCTAAGATCCTATCACCTGAATAAGGTCGTTGCTGCAGTGAGATTATAGGGAAGCCAGGTCAGCACAGGGAGGCTTCCTGGGATCCTGGAGCTGTCACAAGTCAGCTCAGTAGACGGAGCTGTGAATGGAGTTTAGAAAACAGATTACATTATGGCCTAAGTCAGCAATTCAGAATCTGTCTGGCCACTTCCCTGCAGCTTCCGCTTATCAAGGAAGCTCCTGTAGGCTTGGTGGCTCTGTGGTTGTTCTGCAAGCTGCCCAGTGATCATGTGTCTTCTAAGGTCCCAAGCTCAGGCTCTGTACCTGGGATGATTCGGAGCATGTGCACAGTCAGACATGCAGGCCACCTAGTGCCTGTGCCAATGGCTCTCTACGCCTCTGTGCAGAGGAGCCTAGCATGCATGGCTCTTCCAGCCCTTCCAGCTGGGTCAGGAGCAGCACCCAGTGAGATGACCTTGTCACTCCCTGGGGCTAGGCCTATGACTCTGGATTTTGGCACTGCCTCCAATTGAGAGTCCCCTTTCTTTCCCTTGAAACTAAACTTCTAAGTCCTACGTGGGTTCAGCCATGCTGAGGGCCAGTGGGTCCAGTGGCTCCTTTTGGGTAGATGAGGCCTCTTACCACGTGATCTTGCTGAGTCACTAGGTTTCACTGTTACCCAGGCTGGGCTGGCACTTGTGATCCTCCTGCTTCAGCTTCTCAAGGGCTGAAATGACAGATGTGAGCCACCACGATTGGCTCATAATCTCTTTCTAAAAGAAGCTTAGCTTATCCTTTTGAAAACTATCCTCTTAAGGAGCAGGACCTCCGGGTCCTTTCCCACTGCACTTTCTGTGCTCCTTGTGGTGTGCGTAGCCCCAAGATCTGACTACATCCCCTGCTTGTGTCCAGCTTTGTGAAGAGCCACCTCGGTCCCTGCTCTGTGTCACCCAGAGCGCCGCTTCCACAGACCGCATGAGCTGCTATGTCAGCCTGAGGGAGACGCTGCTGGCCTCCAGCTGAACTCCCCGCCTCAGGTTACCGTTCTGCCGCCTACTCAACTCCGACCCTGCAGGGGCTTCCTATCTCAGTCCTGGCCTCCTCATCTGTGAGAGGAGTGCACAGCTCCCACATGGTTGGGTTGTCATGGAGACTCAGTTCCATTCAACCTGTCAATCACAGGACAGGGTGGCTGCAGGTCCACCATCAGCTCTGGCCTCATTCATTCCTCTGAACAGCAGCCCTCTGGGGACACAGTCAGTGGGGACATCTTCCACATCCACACAAGGGCCAGGATGAAACTGAGGGCCCCCGGCCTGCCATGTGCACTCTTCCATGGAACCTTTTGAAAAGAGGGGCTCTGGATTTCTTGCCTCATTATCAATGACCTGAAACAGAGCTGGCTTCACAGTTAGGGGGTGTACAGTCAGTTATTTATTATTCAGCGACTCTCTGAGAAGCACAATGTTTTGTAGGTCTGAGGATTGTCAGGGGAAAACAAACATTTTCTCACTATTGTTGAAAAGCATTATAAAATAGACAATTACAGTCGTAAAAATAGCCAGCTTAACTTGGGTGCTTACCTCTGCCAGGCTCTGTGCTATGTACTAAGTGCTGTGGGTGAGGAATTTAATTTAGTCTTTGCGGTACGTTTTCCTCTCTTCTTTTCATAGACAAGAAAACTGAAATATAAAGAGGCTAAGCAGCAACCCTAATGTCATGTCCCGATTCTTCATTTTTTATCCTATTAAATCTCTAGTTTCACTAGAATCTATTTTTTTCTTTCTCTACTCCTGACATGTCATTGTTTCTCATGGGCTTCTTTCTCTTAAAAGAAACCCCTTTCCTTGGTTGCCGAAGGTCTCAGGTGGGCGGATTTTGTGTGACATGGGATCTATGACACCCATCTCTGATGCTGCTGCTATATCTAGCATGTCCCCCAGAACAGGACTGTTCTGTCCCAAGGCTTCAGGAACTTATCATCACCTCTTAACAGGGATTGCATTTCTGTGTGGGTACATAGCCCAGGGGGTTGGCACGCGGTGACATGGTGACTCAGTGCCCGAGGTAAAGAACAGAGACTGGAGGCTGCCCTCGCTCCTGCCATGACCCCTGAGCCACATGGCCTTTCCATGGCTCCTTTAAGTCTACTGAAAATCGATGTATTCCCTTCCTGCTTTAACAGACGCATGAGGCCCCTCACTCCCGGAGAAGCCAGGCTTTCTCTCTGACATGCTGCCTGGCCTTTGCAGCTGGGCTCAGCATCCCGTAGGCACGGCAAACAAAAATCTTCTTGTCACTCTCAAGTTCAGATCCACCCACCACTGCTGTGTCTGGTGACCCCAGTATTTCAAGTCTCCAGCTCTTTTCTGTTTGCAAAGCTGCCCTGAGTATAAACCGCCATCACATGCCTTGAGGGTGCCCTGGAGGACATGGAACTGCTCTTCTGTCTCAGTCACCTCCATCCCCAGCCTTCACCACTGAGGCCAGGAGCTTTCTTTAGGTTGCATCCTGCGCTCTTCTGCCAAAAGCACTCTGGTCTCCAACCCTACATTCAGGGAAACCAGGGTTCCTCTCTCTGACATGCAAGGCCAGGTCATTTCCTACTGCTCACCCTTCCCAGGTATCCTGTGGGCTCTCCTCTCTGGCTCCTCCTCAGCTCTCAGCTCAGGGGTGGGGCCTTTTCTCCATTCCTAGTCACTGTCTGTTATGGTCCTCACAGCTCTCCACCAACTCAAACTTGGAGCCGAATGAGGATAGCCGCCCACCCCCTCCCTGTTCTCATTCTGTTGTCAGCTCTGGGAAGGCAGAGAGGAATTGTCCTGTTCTCTGCTGCATTCTTAGCAGCTGGAATTATATTGTGTGCCTGACAGGTGGCCAAAACATTGGCAAAAAGGAGCCTTTCAAGGACAGGCTCTTCTGTGTGACTTGGCCCCAACAGGAGATCTGAGGGGACTTTAGAAGTCTAGGTGTTGTCAGCACCCTGAGGAATTAATCCTTCTGCCATCTGCTTGCTGTGTTCTCTGTGTCTCCCCCAAAGTTCTTCTGCAGGGAGAGCTGGTACTGAGGGGTATGTCTGCTCCAGGGTCCTCCAGGGCAGGGAAGTGGCATATTCCTCACCAGAGACTTGGAGACTGCAGATCCCTCCTCAGTTTCTTTCTTGTCACTGGAAAATCCCTCCAGAGCTTCCTTGGGAGGTACTCTTGGGGCCAAGGATGTAACTTGGAGGTCCTATCTTGTCTGGACAGGACTGTGGATGGCTGTGACAATGGGCTGCAAAGTAACAGCATGGGCTTGAGCAGGCGACCCCTTCTCAGGACCTGAGGTGGCCCCTTGTATTCTGGTCACGCTCTGTAGGTTTCTGAGAAATCTTAATAAAATGAAATGAGTTCATCTTGGTTTCCTGGTAAGTATGGGGTCCCAAAACTGAATTATTGAATGCAATTGTCTGGTGAGGGTGGAGTAGGGCTTGGGGGGTGGACGTGTGCCTCCTCAGAAGATGTTCATTGTGTGTAGGAGCCAGGCAAAGCCTTAGATGCTGTCCATGAGCACCGCTCTCTCTGCTTTTGGTATTTGTTTGACCAAGATGGTGACAATGTTAATGTGCAGAGAGGTTGTACTCTGCTAAGCACCGCAGCTGCATCAATTCATTTAACGCCTTGGATACAAGTCAGAGAAGAATGCACAATGTTAGACCGCTGGCCCAAGGTTGTGCAGCACATGGAAACTTGGAACCTTGTAGGGACTCATTGGTATCTTGGGCACTGGGAGTGAAACAGTGGTAGGAATGGGAAAAAGATAGACAAGAAGACAAGGGCTGGCTGAGGTGGTGACCTGGCTGCTTAGCCAGCAGAACAGCAGTACGGGGTACTTATTTATACCTTTGTGAAGTTAAGATCACGTGACACTACACTAGGTTGCCTAGTGATTAATAGCTAATATCTACCAGGCAGGATGCTTTACTCAGGACTAGACTATTCTCAGGTAGCTCGACTGCTTTAAGCAATCTGCCTTTGTCTTGCCCTCAGACTTTTGCCAATTTCCAGCATCAGCAACACCCAACAGAACCCAAAGCCCAGAATCCCATCTCCAGGACCTGCCAAGGATCAACTGCTATGTGTATCTCAGAGCACACTCCGCAGTCTTCCCATTTCACCCTCATTCCTGTGTTCCCTCAGACTCTGTGCTGAGGTGACTTGAGGAGGTGCAGGGGCTTGGGAAGTTCAACAGATGTCGCCAACTGAGGAGTGGCCCTGAGCAGGGCAGGACAAAAGCAAGGGTGTGGCAGGGCTCAAGGCAACAGCTGTGGAGCAGAGTGCTGCAGGAGACAGGATAGTTGTGGTGGCTCTAGAGTGAGGCTGAGCTGCTCCACCTTGGATCCCAGTGCAGACAGTGTCTTGGAACCTTGTGCTATCTCTGCTCTGTATTTTTCTAGAGGCTGCTCTGGGGCACATGGATCTGCCCTCCCTGCTCAGATGTAGCCAAAAAGTACTAGAGAGCTCTAACTCTCCATGTCCTGCACCCTCATACTGCACACCTGTGGAAATGTAGGTGCCTCTCCCTGTACCTGTGGGAAGCTGCTGTGCCTTTCTGTTTTTTGTTCCTGCTTAGATTTCCGCTAGGAACACTTCTTGGAAAAAAAAAAAAAAACATTTGGGCATGCGCATGCACCTGCATGTGCGTGTATGCGCATGCGTGCACACACACGTGCATGTACACGTGCATACGCACATACACTCAGGGCAGCTTTCTGAGGAGTCTCCATGTGACCTGAGCAGGAAACACAAGAAATATAAATGCATGAATGCATGAGTAGGTTTCCTTTTGTTGCAAGAACCACCCTCGGGGAAGAGGAAGGGCTGAACTGCTGTTCTTGCCCAGTGTTCCAAGCTCAGCAGAAGGCTCACCAGGAAGGTCCTACAGCAGCATCCAGCCACCTGGCCCAGGGAAAAGGCTTCTGGGTGCAGGACAGTTTGGGAAGAACTGCCTCCCGAATTTTCCCAACTGCCTGGATATTCAAACTGAATACTGAATCTTCGTTAAGTGTTGTAACTTATGTGTATATAATTGATTAACTAAATTTTTACTGACCTGGCCATGGAATGCTTCATTCTTACAGCCTGTTCCAGGTTGGTCAGAAGTGAAGTTGTGCCTAACATGCTCCCAAAGCTTATTGAAAGACGGACTTCATGATGGAGGAGGGTCTCTGGGTTTGGTTAACCAATTGGACCCCCTTCCCAGCTGGAACCATGGGAACCTGATGAGTTTCAACTGAAGAGCCATGTGAAGATTTCGGAATCATTCTCTGGAGGTGAAACCGTGTTCAGCAAACGAAGTAAGCCGAATCTATTTTCCATTAAACAAGTGAACTGTGTAGTGGTTACAGATAATAATTTTTGTTTTCAATAGGACAGTACATGGCTGGAAATTAAGTGGATTCTAGGAGCAACCAAGCCTAATGAATACTGCAAAGACTGAGGCTTTGGCATCAGTGAGTGAACTGTGCTCAGACATTAATTGTGTAATCATGGGTAGAAAGTAGGGCAGAGATGGAACCGGTCTTTGGGGTCAATGTGGTCATCACTCTTGGGCTTTGAGCCTGGCACCTGTAGACCGTGAGGGAAACAGGGTGGGTTGAAGGTGCCATGGTCAGAATCCTGAGGCCACCTCTTTGGAAATGCTAGTGCCTGAACTGAGTCACCCAACAGGGCGATGGCACAGATGGAAGTTCTGCTAATGGACTGAGGGCAGCCCCCAGATCAAGCTTTGCTGATGGTGGAATTGATTCTCCTCTTGCCTCCAGGAGTGTGCAAAGAAGAAAGACGACTTATAAAGAAGCGACAGTTTCGTTGCTGATCAGCACGCGCAGATAGGCGACTGCACATTTGGGGTTGTATCCAAAGATGCAGAGATGTCAGCTCAGTTTCCTTCTCAGCAAGCTGAAACCCAGCACAGGGTAAAACAGGTGGGTAGAGGCTGCATGCAGTGTTGTCAGGATGTCACAGTACCTGTGGGTGGGCGGTGGTCTTCTGGATTGGGCCAACAGCTCAAGTTCTGGCCCACCCGGTAGTTTTATTTCCTCCTGAACCAGTGCAGCAGACCCCAATCACCTGCAATTTGCTCTCAAGTGTGTGAGAGACTCAAAGGAAAGGATGTACATAAAGTAGACACAAAACTAGTCAGTCGTAAGAGTGGGTCTCAGAGGAGAAACCCACATTTTTTAATGTAACAGCTGAGTTGGGTGGGCTCCGGATTGAAGATGTCTATCAGAGTGAATTTGGTATGCATGGGAGCTGCAGGATGCGTTGCACTGGTCATCCTATGGGTGCAGTCTAGGGGGAAGTGGCCAGTCTGGGAAGGGGAGCAAGGAAGAGGCTGAAGGGGCTAAGGAGACAGGGACCTGGGCACAAGTGCTCAAGAAGGGACATGGACCTGTGGTCTCCATCACTAGAGTTGACAGTTAGGGTGAGCGCAGCATGAGTTGTTGCTCCAGGGAAAAGAAAAGGCTGCCCATGAATGGCTTTGCAAGCTACGAACAGACGTTCATGCTTTTTGCTGCATGTAACAGGGTAGGCATTGGTGTTCCATTAGCAAAAGAGACCTGTAAGCAGGGAACCATGCATTGTGCATGTGTGTGTGTGTGTGTGTGTGTGTGTGTGTGTGTGTGTGTGTGTGTGTGTGTGTGTGACAGGGGGGAGAGAGAGAGAGAGAGAGAGAGAGAGAGAGAGAGGCAGACAGACACAGAGAGACAGAGAGACAGAAAGACAGAGACAGTGTTGGGCTTCTAACCAGAGTGGCAGTGGCAGGCTTGCAAAGATGGGCAAAGAAAATGGGTGTGGGCTGGCTCCAGATGGAGGCTTGAGGGGGCTGGCTCAGATGCGGAACACTGGTAGGTTTGGGGTTTGAACATAGATTTGATATACCGTGGAATACACCTGTCTCACAGGCCACACGTGGTAGGTAGATCTTGGGCCTTTGTTCAGGGCTCCATTCTATATCTAGGAGCCCAGCAGAACAGGCAAGCACAAGGAGGAGGTGCACTGTCAGGGTGAAAGGATGGCATAGCCAGCTGAAGAGATGAACAAGAAGTTTCCACAGGAACTGAGACATGGCCTTCTGAGAGAGCTGAGAGGGGCCACTGGAAGAGGAAGGGTTGGCGTGACAGGAAGCCACATAAGACCTGGGACCACAGGTGCAGTGCCAGGTCCCTGAGGGCCATTTCACTTCCTTGTTTGTCTTCTGTGTTCATGACCCCAACATACACAGAGCTGTGGTTCCTGTCTCTGGATCCCATTCTCTGCACAGAGTCATGCCACCCACCATAGTGTCATTTTCCCAGGACTAGCTAGGGTGGCTCTTTGCCCTCAGAGGCTTCTGTCTAAGAAAAGAAGGACAAGAAGCAGAAGCAGCCCAGTGAGTCTGCACTGTTGCCTATCGGGTGCTACTTCGTCACTTTGCTCGCACCATCGTGGTGTGATTTTCCTTTCTTAGGAAGAATTGCTCAGTGGCAGAGGTGACTCAAACAGGGCCCTCTTAGCTTCAAAGCTCTTGTCCTTTGTACCACATCCTGCACATTATAAAAGACCTACAAGCCTGGGACACATAATGCTAAATATCACAGTGCTCATTTAATACTCGATGATGAAACGCTTGTGTTGGTGAGCAATGTGTGACTTTGGAGCTGTGGCTTTACATCTCAGGGACATTCAGGAATGCTCAAGTGGCTCTGTTCATGTCACAGCAGCAGAGACTTGCAGAGTCTTCCTGATTAGCAATGGGCTGTCCCTCAGGACACCTCAGCCCACAGTGACCCTGCATGGTAGTTGGTAGAGAGTGAGGGCCAGGTGGCTTTCCAGGTCATCTTGCCAGCAGGCTCCTGGGTGGACTTATACCCCGGGCTCTGACCTGGGCCTGGGTGTTCCTGTGTGGAGTTTTCATCTCAGCTTCAGGCAGAGACAGAGAGGAGAGCATCGGAGCCACAGGGCAAACACTGGGTTGTAAGCAGCCTGGAGAGCAGAGATCCCAGCCAGCTCCTGTCTGCAAGCGCGTCCTGGTTTTTCTGTCTGCACAGGCTCTTCTGCAGGCCTTCAGCCAGACAGCGTGCGCGCAAGTGCAGGTTCCCACAAGGAGGCCACTCCTTTGGGTTAATTGGTTTTCCATTTGTGTTTCTCACCTTGAGCAGCTCCACGGTTCTTCCCTGGTTCTATAATTCTGGTCTCTGAATCCTCTCCATCTCTCTCTCTCTCTCTCTCTCTCTCTCTCTCTCTCTCTCTATATATATATATATATATATATATATATATATATATATATATATATATATATATTAAAAAACATTAGGAATGATACAAAATTTCACTAAACAAAATAATAGAAATTCAGCAATGGCTGTTATATTACATAATATTGTCTTCAAGTTAGTTGCTTAGATTACCAGATATAAGCATGCAATATTGGCAAATAAAAATGCTATAAGACATTTGAAAGGAAAGAAAATTTAAGCATTAACTGATCTTTTCACTAGACCAGCAGAAATCAGCAGCACAATTATCCAAGCTATCTGTCTTTCTTATGTGATTTTCCTGCAAAACTAACTGAAACAAACCTAGATGTCTCAACAAGAGGCTGCCCGTGGGCCTCAGGGTCTGCTGGTTTCCTTGATTGTAGTCGGAAAAAGCTGTTGTGAGACTGAGGAGCACTCTTGGTCACAGAGTGCACTGTGATGTTTTGTGCAGCAATTTTATGAAGGATAAGGAGCTTTTGTAGTTGAAGAGGATAGTGACTTCCAAGGAGAATAAAAAGAGGATTTTGGGGAAAAAAAAAAAAAAGCAGTACTAAGTGCCATACCATGATCTTGCCTTCCAAGCCTAGCAGGTGGGTACATAGAGTATTTACCGTGCATTTGTTTTACCAAGATGCTGTGTGGGTCTACTGCTCTGTGACAGACACATACACTGGCCTCCTGGCAGATCAGTCCTATGCCTTATTTCCAGTCCTGTCACACAGCAGTACTTAGGGACAGAGGCAGCCCTGAATTCTTGCAGGTAGCACAAGGGTGTCTGGGTCAAGGTGCTTCGGGGGGACAGAGAAATGTGGCCGAAGGATTTTGATGTTCAAGCTTATCCTTGAAAATGAGCAAGGTCAGAGGCAGAAGAGGAGGTAAAGGAGTTTCTAGTTGAGGAAATTGCCCATGTCAGGGCACAAAGGCATGGGGTCTGATGTGCTTGAAGGACTCCAAGCACTTGGTACAGTTGGACTCTAGGACACGAGGGTCCAGGGAGAATTGAAGGCTTTGGACCAAGGAAAGCAGCTCTGAAATTGCAGACACGGCCAGCTCACGACATTCACACAGCGCGATCCCCATCACGCCTCTGTGCACCGTGACTGTGATGCATGGTGACGTCTCTGTGTCGTGTCTTCCATCCAACATGACTTCCATCCATCATGACTTTGGTCATGACTTCGATCATGACATTGTCCATCATGACCTCCATGGTAACTTCCATTCACTATGACTCCATGCCCAGCAATTTCCATCGTGGCTTTTGTCCCTTGCGACTTCCGTTCTTCACAACTCCTATCCTGACTTCTGTCCATTTTGACTTCTGTCATGAGTCTGGTCATGCTCGTCATGACTTCTACGGTGACTTCCATCCATGATGCCCCTGTGCATCAGGGCATCATGGTTTCCTCCCGCCATGACTCCCAACATTCACGCAGCACGACTTCCGTCCATCGTGATGCCCCTAGGGCATGGCTTCTATGCAGCAACGTGGTCAGTACATCTTGCCTTCATCTGTAGGTGATGGTTTTGCTTCCAGGTGAAAATAGACTCAGCAAAAGGTGACTTTTCCAAGGGCAGGGACTCTGTCAATTTTATGAAGGATAAGGAGCTTTTGTAGTTCAGAAAACAGTGATTTCCAAAAAGGGTAAAAGGAAGATTTTTTTCTGGGGGAGGGGGGAGCAGTACGAGGTGCCATACCCTGATCCTGCTTTCCAAGCCTCGATGCTGGCTATGCAAAGTGCCTACCGTGCATGTAGAGCATTTATCACCTACGTCCATCCTCACCCATAACTTCAGGATGACCACTTCTCTGTGACTCACACATGTAGGAAGGGATTGTTCTACAACACGTAAAAGCTGATTTTCCATTTGCTTTTCACTTTCGCCAGCTTGACTCCAAGCACCAAGCTCTTTCCATCCCTGCAGTGTCTGGAGATCAGCCCTCTGGGCACCTCTTCCTCTGTATTCCGTCTGGCTTCTGGGGCTGGACCTCCATTAGGCACCTCCTCAAAGGTGCTTGTGAATCTGCCACAAGTCCCATTTGAGAATATGATATATGACCTCGTCTGGGCGAAATTGCCACTGTGTGCGAGCCAGCCCACTTCTCAGACATTAGCTCTGATGACAGAGCGCCAGTGCCATCAGCCCATCAGCCTTGCAGACATAACTGCCTCTCCGGTCATCCACTGCTGAGGCCAGGTGCTCTGAGTGCTGCTGCTCAGGGTCAGGGTTCTGCCTGGGTTCAAGCTCTGGCTGAGTGGCTTTCTGGCTGCGTGCCCCTGGCATAATCTCTCTCTCTCTCTCTCTCTCTCTCTCTCTCTCTCTCTCATTCCTCATCTATATAACAAGGACTGTACTGCTTTTCCAATGAGAAATCAAATGCTTAGTGGCAGAACTCAGGACAAAACTAGTTAATGCTCATTGTTCTTAACATGAATAGAATGTGGTCTGTATCCTCAAGGAGCTGCCTCAGGGAGAGAAAGCCTTCTGTTAAAGACACAAATGCCACACTGTGGGAAGTGCATCCACTAAGGTGAGAGCAGAAGGAGTAGCAGAGCTGCAGAGGCTGGGCTGGGCTGGGCTGAGCTCACAAGGCACCCAAGGACGTGCCACATGGGAGTCCCTGTGGGGACTGTGGGCGGAGCCATCTACTTGGTGCTATCATATCCACTGCTAAGTACTGGGCAGAAATATGGGAGCTGTTCTTTCCAGACTGCCATGGTCACGATATTATCATGTCCCCCAGATCGACTTTAACCTTATGTCTTTTAGTCCAAGTAGTACAGGAAAGATGAAAGTTCTTCATTTGAAAGATGCCATTATTATTTTATTTATTTATTTATTTATTTATTTATTTATTTATTTATTTATTTTTCTGAGAACATGGAAGAGACAAAAGCAGACTTGGAGAAGAAGGCATCCACTTTCTTCCCTTTTGCCACTGCCAGCCTGCCAGTGACCTTTGCTGTGTATTGGTTGACCAAGGACACCTCACCCAGACCCCCCTGTTTGTTCCTGTCAGCACACAAATGTCATCTGGGTGGTCTGACAAGAAATCCCTCTGCATATGGCGGCTTGGACTTTGGGAGAAAGTTCTGTGTGGTGTGATCATGCACTGAGGGAGGGCCGGACATTCCCATCTGACAGACGCCATGTGGCCACACAGACCCACTTGCCGTGGCCGGTGAAGACTCAGTTGATTTTCGGCCCACAGGGGAGTACTAAGTGATGCCTTGCAGCCACTGGCCAGGGATCTTTTCACAAAGGGAGGTTTTTATGAGTCTTGAGGGTTTGGCCTTCACCTTGCAGCTGATGGGCATTCACTGAGCTACTGCACGCCAGGAGCATCCAGCTACTGGGCAGACCCATGGAGGCAGCGGAGGAGGACCTGCCAGGGGCAAGGCCAGTAAGCTGAGGGAGACTGCTTGGTGGGCAGAGTTCCTCTGTGACAGATGTGGGCCTGAAGAAGTTCAGGGACGTGGTCCAAGGTCCCATTCCCACCCCCAACCTAGCTGAGTGAGCCCCGCAGAGAGCCAGGGAGCAGCTTCCAGGGAGGGGGTGTCAGGGGACTGGCCACCCTCAGCTGGGTGCTGCTTGGTGCTAGCTCCCCTCAGTGCCAGAGTCAGGAGAGTGACAGCCTCCTGTTGTGCTGGGAGGGCAGGTGGAGCCAAAGGGCAGGAGAACTGGGACTCAGGTCTGATCTTCACCCCTGTGCTCAGTGGAAGGCTGGAGCGAATGCTGTTGCTGTAGAGGAAGGCTTGGGGGCAACCAGGTAACAAGAAAATAATTCTGGTCTAAAGCTTGCCAGGTGCCCAGAGACATCTAATGCCATGGGGTCTCCTTCAAGGATATCTGGCTCTCTCTGGCATTTGCCAAGTGTGCCAGCTTCTGTCCCCAACTCCTATCTGGAAGCAATCTCTGCTCACAAAGCCAAGTCCAGGTGTATCTCTCCTGGGGCCTCGCCATAGCTCAAGCAGGCTTGGCAGAGCCCTCTTCCCTTCCTCCGTCTGTCCCTCCCTCCCTCCCTCCCTCT
>PVJA010008779.1:0-63132 GCA_004027025.1 Myocastor coypus
ATATATATATATATTATATATATATAATTTACATAATGTTGAAGGGTTTTGTCACTGCTTCTTTCTGAAGGCATACTTTATGGTTTATGGCTTCTTTTACAAATTTGAAAATCTAAAATGGATAATATATTTTTCTTAAGATAGAAAATATTTTTTCTGTCAGTATAATGAAAGATTTTTAAAGCATAAAATTATTTTTCTGATACGTTGTAAATACTGATGGATTGCCTTTTGTTATTCCTGTTAAATATCTCAATAATTTTTGGTATTACCATGAAGCAAGCATTTTGCTTTTTTTAATACTGGGAATCAAATTCCCAACCTCGTGCTTACCAGGCAGAGGTTGTGGTGCCGAGCTATATCCCTGGCCCTAAAGCATGCATTTTTACAGATGAATACAATCTCATATCAAAAGTTCATAAAATCCTTGACGTAATTACTATATAGGTGTAAGACACAATCATCCAATCATGTTAAGTGTCTTATGTATACAAGGCTCTGAGGAGTTCTAATTATTTAATTCAGATTATCTTCAACAGTCTTCACCAACCCCGTCACATAGGTTACACTAAGAATCTCTGTTCTTTCCTGTTTACCAACAAACTATTCATTATGTCCTCTGTTTCTCTCTCTGTCTTTCTCTCTTTATCTTTCTCTGTCTATTTCTGTGTCTGTTTCTCTGTTTCTCTGTGTATCTCTCCCTGTCTCTGTCTTTCCCTGTCTCTGTCTCTGTCTTTATATCTGTCTCTGTGTCTCTGTCTATCTCTCTCTTTATCACTCTCTTGGTCTCTCTATCTCACTTAGTGTCTGTCTCTCTTTTTTCTGTCTTTGTATCCTGTCTTTTATCTATATTTTATCTCTTTCTGTTTCTCTCTGTGTCTGTGTCTGTCTCTTTATCTTTGTCCCCCCCCCGCCCCACACCTCTTTCTCGACACAGTTTCAAGAGGAAGTTCAGGCTGGCTTTGAACTCACTTTCTAGCCCAGGCTGGTCTTCAACTCATGGTTATCCACATGTCTCATCTTTTGAATACTGAGATTGTAGGCAGGGGACACTGCACACAACACTAACACACTATTCTCCACGCAGACTGGAAGCATCAAGCTAAAGATACAAGCCAGATAGTTAGTGTTTTCTAGGTCACAATGCCTAGCAGGTTTCTATTAAAAATTATGGAACATCCTTATAATAGTCCCAACACTAAATTTCATGAAAGTTCTCCTAAAGTTTCTGCTTCCACTATCCCAGATGCTCAGCATGCTTTTATGCAGTCTTTATTGGTATTCTTCAAACTCAGCACCATGACCCTCAACTTTCTTACCAAAACTGAATATGCAGTGTTGTGCCTTCTCACAAACGTTCATATGGTTGCCATTTGTACCCCAAAATGCTCAACCTTTCTGAGAGTAGAGCCTAGGTTCCAAGCAATTCCATTTTTCTTCCAAGCAAGTGGAGATGGACTGAGGTTGATTGAAGTTCATCACATTTATCATGCACTCTAGTTCTATGACTTTTAAAATGCAATCTACAGTGAAATCCTTATACAAGTCAACACAATGCAGCCTCAGGGGTAGCCAAGAGATCACCTTTCTGCAACCAGACAATCCCCTGGGGAAATGATGGGAGCTGGTGACTCCCGAGTGAGTGACTCATTCCATTTGCTCCCTGCTCTCATTCCGCTGCCTGTCACTGCTTCACAGGGCACAGGGGTGGGCTGTGGAGACGGAGGCAGGACTTGCGGTGCCTTTGCAGCCATCTCATGACATTGCACCCTGTCTTTAGTCCAGGATGCATGGAGATTAGATGTCTCCAACATATGGTATAGGCCACTGTCATTTGCAATTGCAAGCAGCTGGTCTAACACTCAGAAAGCAGATTCAAGTGGCATTTTTACAAGTGGGGCAGAGATGCATTGCATCCCGGTTTGGGGGCCTTCTGTGGTAGGAAGCGGTGCTCTAACTCTTATGGAAGCCAAGCATGTGCACCAGGTGGATAATAAGGCCCTCCTGGCTCAGGGTCTTTCAAAATCCTTGCTAATGTTTCTAACAAGTCTAAAATTCCTACGTTTACTCTTACAACTGTAGCCAGTTTGTCTGCTGACTTGAGTACAGTTCTTTTCTATGGAGCAACAGATTGAGTTCAACTGAAGGCTGAATATGTCATCCAAGTAAGCAAGTTTTGCACAGACCTATGTCATAGAAATGTGCTGCCAGTGGGGACTCTTCTTATAAAAGAAATCTTGGGAGAGGCCCCTAAAGTCTGCTATTCTTGCCAGTGCTGTGTCCCAGAACTTCTTTGAACTCTGCATAGGAGAAAGGTGTGTGTGTTCTTGTCCCTTTCTTCCCAGAGTTGCACAAACAGATCGTCTGAAAGGCAGGTATCTTAGTCTGGTCAATACGATTAATCAAATTCTGCAAAATGTTGGGAAAGCCAACTGAGTTTTTTTTTTAACCAGCCACCATTTCTCTTGGGTGATGCAGTATGTAGAATTCTGCTCCAAAACAACCTCTTTGACACAAGTAGCAAAAACACAAACCTGTAGAGTCATGGCAACCATTCAGTATGGGCACATACTGGCACAAAAGGGCCAATTCAGTTTTCTTGGTATGTAATCATTCCACGACTTGAATAGCTCTGCAAGCATGGTACTGCTTGGCAACACAGGCACACATAAAGCATCCTCAAGCACATCTTCCTTAAAAAAAATATACTGCAAAAGATAAACAATTTTTCCTTTGGTTTGGCATCAGTAAATTTCTCAGCCTAGATTGTATACTACAGTAACTAAGAAATCCTTTCTAAAGTTGTGCCTTAATAGCCTTGTCTAGGAGCTGGGCGTGGTGGCACACGCCTGTAATCCCAGCACTCGGGAGGCTGAGGCAGGAGGATCAGTGTGAGTTCGAGACCAGCCTGGGCTACAAAAGTGAGCTCAAGGCCAGCCTGAATTGCACAGTGAGACCTTGTCTCAAAAAAAAATAAAAAAATAAAAAAATAAAATAAAATAAAATAAAATAAAATAAAATGGCCTCGTCTATTTCATCAGCTTGTCTAGTTCTGGTGTTAGTTGAAGAGGAAGGTATTCACCTTTTGACCTATGGCCCATCCTGAATTTCACAACATATGTCTTTAGCATTAGGCCAGATCAACTTGTCACCAATATGTAAGGACTTTTTAACTTCATCAGTATGGTCAGCCACAAAGAATGGCATTCTACATGTAGACACATCTTGATGGCCTCTCATAATTTCTTCTGTTGTTCACATTCCTTCTTTATGATAAAACTCCAAGGCTTGTGTGTTAAGGTAGCATGCTTGGTCTCTGTGTGACAAAGAATGGGATGGTTTCATGACTTTCTTTAGAAGATAAACCATGTCTACATATTATGCAAAACTCTTGGAGAAAAAGACTCACCTTTTGAAGTTACCTGTAATTGAAGAAGGGCTCTTGGCATCTTTAAATGCAGCTTTCTTTCTGTTCAGAACTTGTTAAGAACTTGGCAGAGGACCGATAGTGTAGCTCAGCAGACTAAGCACTTGCTTAGGGAAGTGCAGGGGCCAGGGCTCAGTTCCTGGTCCTGCCTGCCACGCTGGCCCTGCTCTTGGGCACACTGAGCCAGCGATGGAGTCTGGGCATGTTGGCATATGCCTATAATCCCAGCACTAGGGAGGCAGGAAATAAAAAGAGCACTATAAGTCAGAGTTACATAGTGAAACAAACAAAACAAAACAAAACTAAACAAAACAAAACAAAACAAAAACTGGCCCACATGGCAGAGGATGATTTGTAGCTGCTCTTACCACTCCCAAGAGATCAGGGTCATGTGGTCTGTAGGAAACTGTAATGTCTAATGCCATCAGTCTGTAGTGGCGCTGCTAGTGCTGGGAGCAGCTGTAAATTCAAACTAAAATTAGCAGAGTTTGGACTGCGCAGAGACCAAAATGAAACAATTGCTTGAGAGCTGCTACGAAGATTACCTAGGAGTGGTGGCACAGGGTTATGGTGTGTGCATAGGTGTTCTCCCAAAGCCTCATGAAGTCATGGGGCAGCTTCTGGAATTTGTAATCGATTACTGTGGAAATGGGTGCTGCACCTGCCCTGGGGTAGGTTATTTGCATTTCAGTATAAGGGAAGAAGAGAAGTTAGCTGCTTGAGCTGCTGCTAGCTCTCCCTGCACTCTTGCTCTTACCTGCTTCCATGAAAGGCTGTCCTCTGCCTTGTGCCTCTCTGCCTTGGAGCCATCTGAATAGGGACTGAAACCTCCAGGAACTGTGAGCTTAATAAACCTTTCCTTCCCTCATTTTGAGTGTCGCGTATTTGTCCCAGCAATGAAAGAAGAGTAACTAAGCCATTTATCATGCTTTATGGCTGAGTAGTGTGACATTATAAAAACATATTTTAATACATTCTTCAGTTGATGGAATTTAAATGTTTTGAAGACTCAGCTATTAGAAATTGTATCATCATAAATATGGGCTAATGCGTGAACATATACTGGCATGGTATAATGCTTTTAATTCTTCTGGGAAGATACTCAGCAGGGAACAGCTGGGTTGAATATGGCATCTAATCCTAGGTTTGTGAGGAATAGCCACACTGCTTCCCATGGTGGTTGTGCTAGTTTACACTGTCACAAACAGTGAAGGGTTACTTCTTCCACACAGCCCTTCCAACATTTGTTATTGGTTGATTCTTTTTTTTTTTTTTTTTTTTTTTTTTTTTTTTTTTTTTTTTTTTTTTTTTTTTTTTTTTTTTTTTTTTTTTTTTTTTTTTTTTTTTTTTTTTTTTTTTTTTTTTTTTTTTTTTTTTTTTTTTTTTTTTTTTTTTTTTTTTTTTTTTTTTTTTTTTTTTTTTTTTTTTTTTTTTTTTGGATGACAACCATTCATTCTGGGCTGTAATGTAATTTCAGAGTTGTAACTTGTGTCTTTCTAGTAACCAATAATGTTGAACACTTCTTCATATGGTTATTTGTCATTTGTATTTCTTCCCCTGAGAAATGTGTGTTTAACATACATGCCCATTTTTTTATGGAATTTTTGAATTGGGGGGTCTGAAATTTTTCCATTCTTCTTATAATTTCTTTTTAATTATTTATTTATGTTAATTATAATTTATTTTATTTTGAAGAGTAAAAATAAAAGCTAGAATGAAGATCATAAACAAAGACAAACCGGACAACAAACCACAATACATGTATTACAGAGTTCCAAAATAAGAATACATGTTTTTTTTTCTTTCTTGTTTCAGAACTTTTATTTGTTTATTCATTCATTTTTATGGCCGGCTCAGCCAGCTCCAAGGGCATGGCTGGCGCAGCATGTAGTGCCAGGGATCGAACCGCGGTCCCTGAAGTCACCCAAGCTTTCCCAAGCAGGTGCTTTAGACCACTGAGCAATCATGCCGGGCCCCTTTTGTTACCATTTTTAAAAGTATCTTTAAAGAGAGAAATTGATGTGATAATAGGAATGGTACACATTCAGAGCACCAAGATGATAGGTCTTCAAGCATAGTTTTTGTATCACACATTATTGTCCTCTGTGTAGTTGCTTTGTTCTCAGATATAAGCATTCAGAGTTAGTCAAGGTGAAAATTCTACACATTAATTTTTAGTATTTATTTTAAATATTTCCACTTAAATATATATTGTTTTAGTATTTGTTTATTTTCATTTTAATGAGAAAAAAGATAAAATGGCAATGAAACAGCTTCAAAACTAGTTAGTATGACAACTACCATAATTAATATGTTGCAAATTGTTGTCTTCCTAGTATTTATTCAGAGGAAAAGATGCAGACATAGTATGTGGTCTAAATGGTATTAGTATAAACCTTTCTCAGTGAATGAAGATAAAATATCTGTCTGTCTATTCTAACTATTTTATATATACACAAATTTTTTTTACACACACATACACAAATGAATGGTTCTTAATTTATTATTATTTTTTTTAACAGAGAAGGGTGTTCCATTGAAGTTAGAGAAGATGTGTTTGGAGAATTCTTTAAAGGACCTTCTCATCCTTGATGCCAGACGAAAGATTGTAGATACTTGAACTCAGCAAAATAATCCAATATAGTCCCATTATCCATAATAGAAGTGGGTTATCAGCACAACCAACACTTGTCAGAAGTTGTTGACTTGAGCATTTTACAGCTCAGCATATTAATGTAGCTTTGCTTTTGTATCTTGTGATTACACTTTTCTGCTGGATGTTTAAGACCTAGTTAAAGCAATCCCTATATAACTAAAAATGAAACTTCTTCTCATAACTTTGATAGAAGTCCTTTGTGTGAGGGACAACTGACTAAAATATTTTTCTTACTCTGTAGATTGTCTTTTCACTTGGTCGTTATTTTGCTCTGCAAAAGCTGCTTACCAAGGTTACATCTCATTGTTTATTCTTTGGAATATTTCATACACAGCATAGGCTTTGCTTATGAAATGTGCACTTAGATCTATGTATTCAAGTTGTCTATTTTCTCTTCAGTAGGTTTAGTGTTTCTGTTTTAGTATTTTGAACTCTGCTTTGGCACCGTTGTTGGCCACCACAGTAGCTGGCAGCACTTGTAGTTTCGCTTTCCACTCTTGTCCTATCTACTTAGAACCAGTTGAGCCAGTTCCAGCTAGACTTTGCATTCAGCTCCAGATTTCTCCCGACACACTTATCAAGACAGATGGCAACATCTAACGCCCTCCTGAGATCACTGCCATCAGTTCTTTCTGAGTTGTCCATTTTGACTGGGAAAAACTGGGCTGTGAGCCCTGACAAATGAGCTGCACCTCGAATACACAGGATAGACCTAGCACTATCAGCTTGGGCCCCCAGAGCCATGATTGCTGAAAAGACAGGGACAAACCTTTGACTTAGCCAGAAGACAATGGACCAGAACTATTCCTTTAAAAGTTCCCACTCTCTAAAGCCGCTCTCTGAGCAGCTGGGAGTCTTGTCTTGCGTTCCTTCTGCCGGGCGCAACCTTACAGCCTGGGCTGACATCTCCTTTGCACCAGAACACTCAGCCTGTCACTTGCTTAGCTCCACACTTTCAACTTCAATCCCTTAGAAAAAGATGACTCGTGCATCAGCTGAGACAGGTACCTGCGACCTTGAAGCTCTGAAATTTGTCCTCTCAGAAACATGAATTACAGACTCACCTCTCAGCTGGGCCATCATCCACGTTTGCCTCTTAAACTCTCATTGGTGTCAGATGGCATAGGAAACACGAAGAGATATCCAGCCGCACAGCAGCCTGATAGACTGTCAGTCATCCTGGGCAAAATCTCCAGGGCCTCAACAATGCAGCCATCACCTTGCATTCTGTGGCTCCAGGCTACACTCATTTAGGGTTGTTGCTCAGTGCCCCAGATTTTAGGAACTCTCCCACTCTCTTTAGGGAAGCTCTGACAATAGATTAGCTGCTCAGAGATAGCCTATTTCTCTGTCTCATCAAGCTCTATCATGCTCCACAGGAAAAAGAAAAACTGAGATTTCAAAGCTGCAAAATGCTTACTGACTATTAAACTGTTGAAATGCAACTGTCCTGCCTGTGAAGTCAGTTCCAGATCTCTAATCTGCCAATGTTGCTACAATTGACCTTCACATATATTGCTGCAGTCTTATGCTACCCATAGCCTGCAGGAACACCTTCCTGAACCTAAAAACTGCCTTCCTTTCCCTTTGTGTGGCTTGTCAGACAGCCTCTCTTCACAAAGCTCTGGACTCCAACATTAGCTGATGTGAACTCAAGCTTCCAGAAGTTCAAAAACTTGTTTATCCTCTTTGGAGACAACTACTGTACTTCTAACTGATGACATCCAAGCTGCTTGCTGGAAAGTCACAAAAACTCGGCTATAATATATGGTTACAAGGAAAAAAAGTCCACAAATTTTTCAGAGGTCCTGGCTTCTATAAAATCTGGATCCTCAGATTCACCAAAACAATGATGCTTCCTCAGACTGTCAGCCACTATGAACATCCCATGGCTGCCTCCTTGCTCTACCTCTGCACTCTAACAGCCATGGTCCTTCTGAATAGAAACCTGGCGAGCTCACCTTCAGTCCAGACCTCACCGTCCACGTGCCACCTGCTGCCCTGGGATGAACTGTTCTAAACATAGAAGCCCAACAGATGCTGAGTACTCCCTGTTTACAGGCAGAAGTAGCTCTGCTAGGAATGAAGTCTGACTGGCTAGGTACACTGTGGTCACCTCGGACAAAACTCTCTTGCAGGAATGACCTTAAATTGACACTTCTTCCTCTTGCTGTTTGGAAACCCGACTCCCACCCAATGAAGCAAAATATTCCAGTCTAGAGGCCTAAGTACTCTTTACTAATCTGATTGACTGAAACATCAATTCCAGCTACCAGATGTCCCTTCACTGTATGTTTCTCAAGCTCAAACCAGTGTGCTGACACCCATAACTCTGCAGCCAGCTCAGGCTGCAGCCTCTGTATCACTGGCTCAGGTCTCTGACTCTCCCCACATAACCCCCCCCCATGAAATTTTATAGGTCCATACTGTAAAAAAAAATGGTTTTATATATAGTCTACTCTTGATTATTGAAGCAACAATGGACTTGTTTTTCTAGCACAGGTATCTCAAAAACTAGATTAAATAAAAACTACATACAGAAGACAAGCAGAAAAGCTCTAAAAAGTTAAAATAAGCCTTGAAAATAGTTAAAAGCCCAGCTGTATCTTTAGAAATTTCTACACACACATAACTCAGATACATATTAACTAACTACAAGTTTCAGAAATTCAGACTTAGGTCTTCTAGATAGCTTCTCTGAAGCTCAATTTGAAGAAGAAATACACCCAAAGCTCTTCTCTGGACACTCTTGGTACTGATCAGTCCACGTATCGCTGAAGCCTGAAGACACAGCCCACAGGGTTGCTCCATAGCTATTCTCCTAGATTTCAGTGTCTTTTTAAGCCATATATCTCAGTCTTTGCTTCTCTGACCCCTGATAGCTGTATTTTGTTTTGTTTTGCCTTAAACTCCATGGCTGAGTGCTACGAGAGAATAAAACAATTAACGAAAACCTTGTCCAAGGTTTGAATAGCCTCCAAGACATATTGGACACTCTCCGAGGTCAGATGAACCTTCTCATCCCCTTGCCAGAGGGATGTTTCAGAACACACAGGCCTAAATTGTGTCTCTTGTTAAAAAAAATTCAAGAAAAACTTCTAATAAAACAATCTTGGGGAATTCAGATAGGTTCCATCCTAGGATTACTGACAGATTTAATGTTACAGCTTCTAGAAGAGCCTCTATTCAAAAGATCTCCTGTAATACTGTAATATGTCCTACAAAGCTCTGTCAGAGAAATTTAGAGAGGGGGGAAATATAACAAAAATATTCTCCCTCCAGCCCCTGCACAAGCCAGTTGCCTAGGTAAGAGTCCTTGTTCCAGTTCCGGCTGCTTCTGTCTTTTAGAAACAGCTGGTCACTGTGATGCCCGTTGTATAAGCTGATCCCCAATCCACAAGCCATCCCGCCTCTGTACTTCCTGATTGCTTATCCTGTATAAGCCATAGTTCACCAGCGATCAGGGCCTGATTTTATGGGTATGATACTGGTTGGTGTCTGTCCACTTAAATAAATCTGCCTCCCAAACTGGGCTGTCATTTTGGTGTTTCTGCCTAAAGTCACTGGGATTCCTCTGAAGGGATGCGTCAATTTCAGCACTGCTGTGCTGAAATTTTACCCATGTTACAAGACTCAAAAATATGATCGCATTCATATTGGCATTACTGAACATTTATTTTTCACAGGTCTTATTAGAATGGTGACCTGAAAATAGTGAGCCACCATAGGTCTACTGTGTAAAGGCAAAAATATCATGGGTATTTCAGGCTATAGTGTGATGGAGAGGACAGTTCTGGGAGTAGAACCTTGTAGGCATACTACTATTCCTGCAAAGTATATGGTGATTTGTAATACTATTCCTTGGTGAAGGTTTAAAAACATATACCTATGTATATATTGAAAGTTTCATCTAAAATTTATGTTAAACATACAATGGTAATCAGTGCTACAAAAGATTATATATACAACAATCTTTTGTCATTTACATATTCCATTTTGATTTTCAGAAACCATACCAGTAGACTGAAAAGAAAGATGAAGCTTATTATTAACCCTGAAATCATTAACACTTTGAAGTTAACCCTATTCTCTGCAATTCTTTCACATGTGAAAATGGCTGCTGGTAAATTCTGCTGACTTACTTGTAGGAGTGGGGTAATTGGGAGTTGGTGGAATCGGTTCAGGGACTTTTTTTAAAAATCTTTTTGAGACAGAGTCTCAGTATGCAGTTCAGGCTGGCCTTGAGCTCACTTTTGTAGCCCAGGCTGATCTCGAACTTGCACCGATCCTCTTGCCTCCGCCTCCCAAGCGCTGGGATTACAAGCATGTGCCACCATGCCTGGCTTGGTTCAGGGACTTTTGTCTCACAACTGATATAGTAATGATTCTGCTTTCAGAAGAACGAACGCCAAATATGAGGGCTTGGCTAGCACTTACGCAAGACGATTCCAATTAAACATGCAAAGAACAAGAATTTTACCATAATCTATATTTATAGTTGGTTTTGATTCAGTGCAAGTTACATGTCTGTGAGATCTTCATTTATAAATCAAAAGCCCTTCTTCTAACAAGATAATCCTAAATGTTATCTTGTACTTCATGTTGTGAAAGAAGATTGAATCTAGCAACCTTCAGAATATTTTGGCATTCCTATTTGGTTGTAAAGCCAATAATTGCGGGTTCCTTTAGTGAGGAAGTTGAAGAATATTTATCTTACTTATTTTTGGTCATAGTGCATGACCTTCATTATCTGGTTGCAGTCTACTACTCATTAGACAATGGCTTCTGAATTCCTGTAGCCCAATCTGCCCAAGAGTTTGTACTTATCTGTTGTGGCATTAGATATGAGTGCTTTGTTCACAAGCTTTTATTTTTATTTTTATTTTTTTTCACAAGGTTTTAATTTTCAGGTCAAGCATGTTAAAATGTATCTTTGATTTTCTCTTTGAACATCATGAACTACAGCCAACTCCACAAATTCTCACAGGTCAACAATAGCCATAATTAATGTTCTTTTTCTATGAGAGTCATTAAATATACTTGGTTCTGATTGATAATTTTGCCAGCTGGCCTCCAAGATTCTAAAATTTCATCATTGCCAGTGACTTAGGGATTGCAGTTCCCTGTAAAATCTTTTTGTCATCTGTGGACTTGAGCCACAGAAATGTTAGAAGTTCTATAAGGGGCTGTTGTGCCCACAAACAATGTCCTTAATGAGGTAAAGGTTTGTTGGTATCTTCTAAAAGGGAAAGACTACCAAGGGAGTAGGTTAGGGCTGGGGCAAATCGAGTCAAGTAAGTGGGCGTAATTTGTCCAACTCATGAGACTCAGAAAACACACCCAGCATGCAGGGAACAGAATAGCTCTGCTCTTCTTGAAAACTGATGTTTAATAGTACATCAATAGATCTCCATTTTATACTTTACTGAAATACAGCTTTTAAATAGTGAAAAAGTAGAAATTCAAGAAAAGATGTAATAAAAACTATTTGACTTAAACAATGAAGTTTATAATAGATTTGGTCAAGTAAAAATTAATATTTTATTATTGATAATTTTATGGGATGATATTAAGCTAAAATTGTGGCCACCCATGAAAATCTACAAACTGCATAAGCTATCTGTGGAGCAGTGAAAAGCACTTGACAGTAAAATAACAGCCAAACAAGACCATTGTAGAATATCTACTATGTCTTCTATCAAAGGGTATAAGAACTTGTGCATACATTGCTCCCAGAAAATGTGCAAATGGAGATGAGTTCATGAAATGATGCTTATTGCTTAAGGTTGCAAGTCTTCTGGAAAATGCAAATTACGACCACAATGAGATATCACTTGACATCTGTTAGCATGGCTATCATGAGAAAGACAGTAAATGTTGATAAGGGTGTACAGAAATTGGAACCATTGTGTATGGCTTGTGGGATGTAAAATGTCACAACTGCTATGGAAAACAGTATGGGAGTCTCTCTAAAAAATTTAAAGCTCTTAGAAGTTCCAAATGATTCTGAAATCCTACTTCTGAGTATTACACAACTGAGTTGAAATGAGGATCCTGGAGAGATACTAGCATTTATTTTATTTATTTTTGTCAAGTTGACTATAGTGCCGTTCATAATAGCTAAGATATAGAAATATCCTAAATGCCTATTGATTAACAAATAGATAAAGAAAGGGCAGGGAAGATAGTTCTGTAGAGTAAGCTCTTGCCTGGCAAGAGCAAGGACCTGAGTTTAATCCCTGGTAATGCAAAACAAACAAACAAACAAAAAACCCAAATAGATAAAGAAAAAATAATGCACCCACACAACTGAATATTGTTGAATCCGAAAAACGAGAAATTCTGCAATATGTGGCAGCATTAATGAGAATAGCTTCTTAGATTAAGTAAAATGAAACAGTCAAAGAACGTCAAATGCTACACAGTTCACTTTAAATAAGTCTCTGAAATAGTCTGAATCACCAAAGCAGAATGAGAGAGGGAAATTAGGAATTCTTTAGCAAAGTTCAGAAAGTTTGACTTCTGTAAGATGGTTACTGTTAGAGATCAGGTGTCTAACATTATTTCTGTACTACAATGAGCAGTTGACAACCTATTAAGTGGGTGGGTCTAACTTTATGTGTTTGGATCTTTAAAAAACATCCCTTCAGCTACTCTTGGTCATTTGCATGGAGACAATCACTTAAAATAGCCATCTGTAGGGAGAATTCATGACTTTCCTTTTAAAATGTGTTTTCTTATCATCTGATGCTTCTGCTCCTGGTTTTGCATAGCTTGTGATTCATTGACTTCTTTCCTTTTTGGGTACTGACATGTTTTGACTCTTCTTTCCTTTTTTGGAATGTCTGTGGTGGCTGTCTTTGTGCTTACTGAAGCATCTGTATAAAAGTACTTCATTGTTATTCGTTTAAAATGTCTGTTTTCTTTCCTTGCTTTTTTAATGTAGTACTGGCAACTAGGAGCTTCTTTGCCAAACTACTTCCACAGGTGCTGTTTTTATCATTTTATTTTTTGTTGCTTTTAATAAGAAATAACAATGTGACAGTTTCAAAACACATTAGTATTACATTCCCAATAATTGACACAATGTATATTGTTGTCCTCTTAGTAGTTATTCAGAGCACAGGATGCAGACATAATAATTTTTCTAATCATTATTGGTACAAAAATTTCTTTTCATTCAACTAAGAGAAAGTCATTGAATACACAGTCCAATGTACCATAATTGTATTGGGATATTAGCAGAACTGGCAAAATTTCTGTTCAAGGAGATTTTGGAGCCATATAGGAAAGGGACTGACAATGTATAGTGTGCCTAAGGAGAGTTACTTAGAAAACATTCTCTCAGGCTTTTGCAGACAGCAAACTGGCCACACAATGGCCGTGACTCATCCAGATGGCTGACAGTAACAACATTTCTTTTTTTTTCCAGAACTGGGGATTGAACTCAGGTCCTTGTGCTTGCCAGGCAAGTGCTTATTCTACTGAGCTATCTCCCCAGTCCCCATAGAAGGATTTTTTTTTTTTTTGCAGTAACAGGGATTGAACTCAGGACCTTGCACTTGCCGGCCAAGCACTTATTCTACTGAGCCATCTCCCTGGCCCCCAGTAACAACATTTTTAAGTAAGTCCTGAGGGGATTAGACTGACTTTGGGAGATACAAAAGTTCCATGTTTTGTTATACAGGTCTTGCTTTAATTTGCCCTTAACCACCCACAGGAAAGTTTAACTATGAGGCATAAAAAGTAAAGCTACATTAGTATGCTAAGCTGAAAAAGACTTAAATTCACAGCCTTTTTAAAAGATGTTTGTTTTGTGAGAAGCTAGAGATCTAAGTTGGTAAATTTCTCAGGCCTGGTTGGAATTTGCAAACTGTCTGCCTTGTCTCCATGAGATCCTGTGATCCCTGGAGTGTTTCACCACTTTTAGATGGTTTTAGCTCTTTTTTAGCATTTTGCCTATAATCACACACAAAAGTTATACTTTTCCTTATAACTTGTTATTAATATCATAAATTAAAAGATATTTATAGTGAACATCCGTTAACAAATTACCTTTTCTTTCTATTTTTTTAATGTGTCTGGTACAGGGTCTACAGGCTCTACAGGGTCACACTACATAGATCAGACTGGTAGTGATCCTCCAGTTTTCAGGCACATGCCGCTATATCCAGTCTCAATCACCGTCTCAGTACAGCCTGCTGGTGGTACTGGCACAGCACACCCGGGGATCAAACCCTAACCACTGCACTCTGCCTCTGGAGGCACTTCAGTCCACTGAGCTATGTGGCCGGCCCCAAATTTTCTTTAGAGTGATCTTAATATTGTTTTAAATTTCATACTAAATTTAAAAGTGATACAGTCAGCAATATATTCTGGCAATATAGTACTCTACATTTGTCTATAAGTTTACTGTGCTGCAAGTTTGTTTTTCTAACACTCTTGCATTGCTTTTCAGTTTAATATTAAATTGAACTCACAGTAGCAATTCTTGCAGGATAAGCTACTTGTGAGAAACCACCTGATTTTCTGTTCATCCAGAAAATTCTTTATTTTTCTTGTTTTCTGAAGGACTTTTTTTTTTTTTTTCAGATACAGTACTCTGGTTTGATAAGGTTTTTTTTTTTTTTTTCTCTCTCTCTCTCTTTAAGCAGTCTGAATATGCTATGTTACTCTTGTTTTAACTGCTTGATTTCTGTTGTAATATGCACTGGCTTTCTTATAAAGGTTACCTTGTACAGATGAGGACACTTCCTTTGCTGCTTTCAAAATTCTCCCTTTATTGTTGATATTTGACGATTTAATTATAATATGAATCAGAATGGATTTCTTAGATTCTTCTTATTTGAGGATTCATGATCCCATGGACCTGAATGTCAATTTCCTTGCCAAGATTGGATGAGTTTTTCAGTTATTGCTTCTTTGAATCATCTTTTTTCCTTCTGATTCTTTTAAGTTTCCTATAACATGCACACTGGCCAGAAGGATGGTGTCCCATAGTCTCTTAGGCTTCCTTCCTGCCTTTTCATTCTCTTTCGTCTTTTATTCTTTGACTAGTTATCCTCATGTAATTTATCTGAGATCACTGATTCTTTTTTCTGCTTGCAGCAGTCTGCTATTAAGCCCTTCATTGAAATATTCTTTTTCAGCAATACTATTCTATATCACTAGTCTACCTCTTTGATTCTTTTTAAATGTTTCGATTTCTTTGTTAAAATTCTCTCCTTCAAAATATTGTTCTTCTGACCTCATTAGTCGTACTTATAATTTTGAATTTTCTCCCTGGTATCACATCCATCTATTTCATTGGGGCTAATTTCAGGTGAGTTGCCTGAGTCTTGGATTTTAAGTTTTCTTTTCTGCTTCCTCTCTTGATTGCCTTCCTTGTGTTGATAATAATGCGTTAGGGTAAAACTCGTCATCTCTCCCACTCTTCAGAGATTGGCCTAGTATATGTGAGTGACTTTGCCAGTCAGGCTGGCAAGAATTTCTATGAGCCTCTCAAATCTTAGCGCTACTGCCAACTATCACCTTTATTCTGAGTCATTCACCAGGTAAGAATTAGGGTTTTATCCGTGCTGCCAAACAGAAGAGACAGAGCCAGAGCAGCACCTGGGAAAGTGCAAACATTTGAAGCAAGGTGCAACTCCCCCAGTCTAAGGAAAAGAGAAACTGCAGGTCCTCTGTTCATTGGTCTGTGGTGGTTGGGTGTGGGCTGGGGGTAGAACTCAAATGATGGCTGAAACCAGCTTGTCTGCTCTGGGTGCAGTAAGATAACATAAGAGAGGAAAAATCTACTTTTCACAGTATAGCAATGGCCCTGCTAGTGTGGATGTAAAGGGAAGAGCAGAGCTCCAAAGTGGATCCAAGTACCAACAATTAACATAGTAAATTGACCCGTTCTTCCTGGGGGTTTTGGATTACTGGATGCCTTCATTTACTGTTCGGCAAGAAAATTCCAGCTTTTCAATCTCCCTTCATACCAAGCACTACGAACTTAGTTTTTAGTCAAGTAATGAAGCAAGTAATGGAAATATTCTTAGCTTAGGAGTTGACAATGAAAGCTCCTAAACTCAGAACGCCTGAGCCAGTCTTCTACATCAATAATTCGAATTAATCTGTTCCTGCTGTCCTTTCTCCTTGCTCTAAATTCTTTACAATTTTGTGAAAACATGTGCTCCAGGTTTCTATCATTGGTAGTGGGATAGTAATTACCAGAATACTGGGCTTGTTTTGCTGTATATGGCCCTTCATTCCAATTCACATTTTGTTCAGCCTTAATCCTTCTGGGGTATTTGTTTGCCTCTGTTCTTCTGGTGTTTCACTCTACTTATAGATCTACGAACAAAGACACATGGCATAGATACGGAGGATGTCAGCCTCTACCTGAAGTGTGAATAACTCATACTTCCTGATTACATTCTTGGGGAAGGATCTGACCAAGATGGTGATGCCAGCAAGGGAGGCTTGCATTCCTTGAAGAATAAGTAGTGTTTTTATAGGAGGAGGAAGAGGGGAAAGAAGGCAGAACGAAAGAAAGGCAAGAGGATGACCGATAAAGGAAACCCTCCTACAGTTGGATATATTATCACATGGCTAGACTGGAAGCACAGATTGGTATTTGTTATGGTTTATGTCTGGTTGTCCCCACAAAGCCTCATGCAATCATGGGGTGAGGACATCTAGATTTTGAGACTTAACTCATGAGCCACTGGGATTAAGTGCTTTAGTATTGATGAGATTATGGGTCTGAGTATTTCTGGGATTACGGGTGTGGCCTAAGGTGTATAGGATGAGGCAGAGAACTGAAATTTAATATAAAGAGAGACAGAGACAGATTGACACTGTTGCTCTGCTGCCCTGGTTGGTTGGTTGCCTCTGTCACCATTTTGTTGCTGTTCTGCCACCATGAACTGCTGGCCTCTTTGTGCCTCTCTGGCTTGGATCCAGCCGAGTATGGACTGAAACCTCCAGGAACTGTGAGCTAAGTAAACCTTTCCTTCTTCATTTTGGGTGTCTGGTATTTGTCCCAGCAATGATAGAAGAGTAACTAAGACAGTATTAAAGGAAAGCCAGAACTGAAGTGTAAATGCAGACATGTGTAGCATTTAGATTTGGACAAATAACTGCTTTTAAAACATTTTTTTTTTGAGCAGGACATAGTCATATTCAGCACTGAAGTAGACCACTCAGGGAAAAATATATAGAAATTACACTTTTTAAAGGCGAGAGGGAATTGACGTCAACATTGCATCATACAAGCATCCTGGAAAAGAGGGCAGGACTGAGAGACAGAGGGACGTGGGAGAGAGCCAAGGGGGTGAGAGCAGAGCTAACACGTGCTGTGTACCTGCACAGCTCCTCATATGGATGCAAGCATCACACATTGTAGACATACACAAATTACATTAGAGATTGTAAGTGTAATGGTAAAAGATGAAAGTAATTATTGAAAGACATAAGAGCTGGTGTAACTGGTATAGCTCAATGGAGCCAGGATCACTTGCAAGTGGAATCCTGGAAATAAGGCAGTACAGGTAAAATACAGTGTGATAGGGCTTTGGGAAATTTCAGTTCTTAACTCACACTGTAATTTTGATGCTGAACAGGATCGCCCAAAGCACACCCACCTGCGATCACTGTTGTAGGACACTTTCTAGACAAGGCAGCACAAAATGAGTAGACACAGCTGCCATGGAAGTGAAATTCAGGGTGGGGCCCTTGCATTTGGTAATCTGAGTGGGTGGCTCAGACTGCACGTTGAAGATGAATTTCTTTGTTTCACATACTAGGAATGTTAAATAAATGTTGGGTGGAAGCAAGCGTGCATCAGTACAGGAAAGCTTAAAGAAAATGCGGCGAGTATGTATTTGAATATTATTTATTCCTAGAAAAGAAAGTCTTATCACATGCTATAAAGTATATAAACTATGTTAACATAATTCTAGAGAAATGCCCTAATCAGAAAAGATACTATATGACCTGACTCATGTGAGGTTTTTTTTTTTTGAACCAGGGTTCAAACTCATGACCTTGCACTTGCCAGACAGGCACTTCTGCCATGGAGCTATCTCTGCAGTCACTTTAAGTGCATGAAAATCTCCCAAACCAAAAGTAGAAATGACATTGCCAAAGATAAGGCACAGGGTAAGGAGAACTAATAATGTGTATCTAATTTGGTTTTGCAAAATCAAGAAGTTCTAGAGTTCCATTACAAGAAAAAGTGAATATTCTCAAGTGTACACATATGTGATGAAGAAAATAAATTTGATGCTCTATCTTTTAGTATTAATAACACAAAGGCAAATAAATCCTTCTAAGTTATTTTCTGAAAGATATTTGAGAATCTGCATTAAGACAAAAAAGAAAAACCTATCAAACCAAGTCAATAATAGAGAACAGTAGACTCAGTAGTGGGTCAAAGGGGCTTCCGTAAACCCTCAAGGAATCTGGAGCCACAGTCATGGTGGTTTGTCACTTCTCTCAAAGAGAAATTGTAAGAATAGGGCAGGGGAGCATGGATTGATTTTATCACATTGCTTAGGGCTTCCTGAGAAATAGAGATTTGAGGGGAGACCTTTGTATTTTGGGCATTATTGGCATGATGAGCAACACAGGCCTCTGCAGAGGCATAAGGCTTGCTTTACAAGTGCTGGCATTATTTTTACTTTGTTTAAGAATATTTTAAAGTTGTTTAGTTACATTTATTTTTATTTGATATACAAAAATCCAAACATCATACATATTAATGGTTACCATGTCATATTTCAATGCAGGTAGGCATTCTGTGAGGTTCAACATCCCAGTCTCCTCAAATATTTGTCACTTCATAGTGAATACATTAACAATTCTTTCCTAGTTTGCTAACTGAAACATAAAAGCATAAAAGTTGTGTATGTCTGCAAAGCATCATATGATGTTTTGGTGGGGAAAGACATTACACAATGTGGGCAAATTTCCATAACTTCCAGTTTCATGCATGAAATGGGATTTTTTAAATATCTAAATTATTTTATCTTAAACATGCTTCAAAAAAAGTTAATATGAGCGAGTCTAAGACATTACTTGGAAACTCTACAAGCATCACCAATGAATCTTGACATTATAATCTCATTCATAGAAGTCTGAGTTTATGTAAATTATAGGGAAGTCGGTCTATGGATTGGTTCATTTTAAATTCTGGAAAGTGGAGCAAGGGTGTCACCCATTGTAGTCAATGTGCTCTCTCTGAGCAACAATTTTAGCCCATGCTTAAGTTTTTAAAGAATATAAAGTTTATGTAGAGGATGATAGCTAATGGCAGAGTGCAAAGCTATTAGTAACATGAGAAAGATCTTTTGCAAGTAGGCAGGAGCCAAGCAATGGACGGAGTGGAGGGGGAAGCGACAGAGGGGGAAAAAGCGCTGAAGTACGTAGGTCATGCGTGCTTACCAACTTCCCACAGCAAGCATCATCATTCTACATTCCAAGCACAAGCTAAGACAAACACAACACAATGAAAGTTCCATACAGAGGGAAAAGAAAACTGTACTAAGTGGTGGTAAGTGCCAAGACAGCGCTTGTCGAAGGATAGCATTTTGTCTTTTGGAAATATTTCTTCACAATGGAGACAGCTTTTCATTCAGGAAAGAAAAGTGGCGTAGGGATTTGCAAAAGGACTAGTTATCTAATGTAGGGATGTGCTTCTGATGCATATCAGAGGCTATCGTGAAATTTGTACTGTAGCATACATTTAAAATGGAGGAGTAGCAGGAGAAGACATAAAGCTATGGGTAGAGAAGACAGGCTTGGGGCAGGGAGAAGCCACAAAGCCAAAACTTTTTCTTTTCCATAGCAAATATGTTTCAGAAATTAGTATATAGACAAAGAAAAAAATTAGAATATGTTTATTGTTCTCATATTTTATCATGCATGAAAATCACCTTTACATTTTCAGAATATGCAGTTGCCATGCTGTGTCTTCCATGAGACACGGATGGGAGAAGCTGCGTACGTGTAAATCCTAACACAGGTACTCTGGTGCTGACTGCACCGTGAACCAGCGAAGGAGAGCAGCGATTCTCAAACTTTAGGATGTGTCAGAGATGCCTGACAGGCTTACAGAGCTGAGCACTGCACAGTTTTGCTCTTTCTCCTTCCGGACCTCTGGGAAGAGCCTCCGGATTTGTGTTCCCTGAGGCACCACCTAGTGGGGGAAGGGCGAGGATGAGATGGCTCAGGAACTGAAGGGACATTCATTTGTTCCTGGCTTAGAAGGCACAGCACAGTCTAGGTGACTCCTCACACAAGACTCCAAACCCTCCACGTTTTCTTTCCTGTCTCCTACTTCTGATTCTATACTGCACCATGACTCCTTTCCTAATATATCATAAAACAGAAGATGGAGGGTGGGAAAGCACTTTCTAGGTTGAGTTGTTAAAAAATCAAATGTGATACCATAACTGCAGATTGCTTTGTAAATGCAAAGGATGATGCATATGAAGGATGAAATTGGCTTCTAACCCTACAATGATATCCCTAAATACAGCTATAAGTTCAGAAACAAGTGCTGGGTGTCCATGTTGACAGACGGTAGAAGTGGATCAAGTGAAGAGCAAAATGTAGCTAGGAACAATGGAATTTCAGTGCATATTATAAATGTGTTTAACATTTACTCTTTCTTTAAAAAAACATTTTTACTTTAAAAAAAGAATACAAAATAATATTCAAATGGAAAGAATTACAAGTGATACTGAATTTCACTTAACAAAGCGACATGAATTCTGTAGTGTTCATTGTAAGGCATAGTGCTATCTTCCAACCAGTTATTCATATGGCCAGATATATTCATGCAAAATTGGACGAAGAAAGAAAAGAGAAAGAAATGTGTAAGAAATTGAGAAGAGAAAAAGCATAAACAGTTGACAAAAGGAGACAAAGCAAATTAGTCGTGACCTTCTTTCTATAGGTCAGCAGAAATGCTCATTTCTATAACTGTAGAGTTGTGCCTGACAGCCTCTGTGTAGCAATGAATTGCAGTATTTGATAACTTCATGGCCCTGTGTGCCTATTTGCCTGATATTTAGAAGTACTTTAGTTCAGAACAGATCAGACCCTGAGAATGCTTAATAAAGTGGAAATTGTTTTCATAGGTGCTAAGTGGGAAAATGTTGATAACAAAACAGAACTAGCTCATCTTCTGTAATGCTGAGGAGAGTTTAATGGAAGAAAAGGGCCAGAGCCCAGGCTTTCAGACACTATGTACTGAAGAAAGAATATTTTCTGTGATAAATGGAAGAAAGTAATTGTGGAGCTTTTGTTCAGATAACCCTTCTAAGCAAAATGAGAAAGTACGGGGTCAGCTTTATAAAAGGTGTCAGCTAGAGCTGGTCATAGTATGAGGTTTTCATTTTACTTTGTTCAATTACATACAAAATAAACAAAATAAAACCCGATCCTTGAAACTTACTGTGATTATGTTGTACAAAAAATAAAAAGGAAACTACTACCACCACTACAACGAAATCACTCACCTTGGTCCATTAAAACCGTGTCACCAAGCAAGATTCAAAGTGTATCTTCCTTAAAAATGCTTTGAATTAGAAAAGTGAACCTTTCAGAATTGCTCTGTCTACTTGATGAAGACTTTCTTGCCTATGTTCAAAGGTAGGCGTGGCAGAGAGTCTGCAAGGAGAGGAAACAATCGTTGCTTGAAGAATGGGAGCCAGTGGAGGATGCAGACTTGCTTTCTCCTCCCTCATATCTGGGCACTTTTTTCCTTCTCGTACAGGACTGTGTTTTGTACGTTACGCTTTGTTCTAATTTCTATCCAGCAGAAGCTACGATATGTCTGATGAAGATTTATGGAACTCCATTTGCTACTCAGTGACCGGGTGGCCAACAGTATGGTCAGAAATGGAAAGGTCATTAGGAGTCAGCAAGTGGCTTGGGATGGTACTTCCAGCTGTGGTCAGACATTACTAGAAACAAGAATCTTTCCAACCATGAAGAGACTTACTTTGAGACAGACAAAGGAGAGTGATTAATGAAGTTAATGGCTTGGTTGCTATATCTGAAGGTGGCACAGATCAGGTAAACAATTAGCAGATAAAGGAGCACAGGCAGCTAGAGCATGCACCATGGAACAGACTGCAGATGTACGAATGAGAGCAAGCGAAGGGAGACCAAGGCATGCTATGGTAAGAGGCGTAACTATTGGTAATGGTTTCTCAGAGAAATGAATTAAACACAATTTTGACCAATTAAAATGCTCAAGTAGATATATTTATTAGACTCTTTAAAATTATTTGCCATTTTATTTCTCCTAAAGTGAGAATCAGCTTATATAAAAAAAAAAAAAAATGATTTCTTGAGTGCCACCCCTTGCCCATTTTTATGAGACAGCATTCATAGGGCTAGGTACAACTGGGCCCCATTTTGGTTTTTGTTTGCTATAGAGTCAGATTATCTTTTCTTCACTAACGCTATGGAGCACCTGTAAAATCAGGATATATACTTGAATAGATAGATTTTCTTGCTAAAATCAATCATTCATGAACCTATTTTGAGAACATAGTCAACAGGACCATCAATCCAACTAGAAATTCCTCTCTTTGATTGATTATTGGCAGGTTATTGTGTGCAGGGACCACAAGTGCTCAGGTCCGCATTGTATTCCAAGCTCTGAGGCTCTTTCTAAAGCTCTCCTCTTCTTTGGCTACAGGCAGAGAAATAGCTATGGGGACATCAGTCTACCATAAAGCTGTGGCCAGGAGCACAGCGAAACATATTTCTTCCATGAGATTCCAGGTGGAAAATTGCTTTGGGAATTTTATTGTAGAAATAACCTTGTCTTCCGTTATGTAACACACTTCCTTTAGAAAGAAATCTATGTAGGTTTTCTGGGAACATATAATGAAGTGGCTGAGAGAATAGATTCCAGACTTGCTGTGCAGCTTACAGTCTAGGAGGGCTGTAGGGGAGAAGTTTTTTTTGGTGTTGTTGTTGTTATTTTCCTAACTTCTCTTAAGGTGCAAAATCAACTTGTTCCCGATTGTTTTTCACCATTTAAAGACTGAATTCACCCTCTGTCCTTAAGAGAACATGAGTTCATTTACTTTCTTGCTGCCTCTTACTGGTTAACCAAGATCAACTCATTTAGACAGGGCGTGGTGACACACACCTGTAACCCCAGCGTCTGGGAGGCTGAAAGCAGAAGAATCACTATGAGTCCGATCTTTTTAGCGAGACCCTGGAGAACCTGTACTAAATACATAAAAAAATAAAGAAAAAAAAGAGCAATTCATCTTATTGCAGCATAATAAATTCTCAGCATTTTCCATCTCACGCTTTTCCCCTTGCCATTGCCATTACAGTGCCCCTCCTCACAATTTTAGGGTACCTTCCCTCAGAAACGTGCTTCAGGTATTGTTAAATTAACATGCCAATGAGGGAAACTGTTCTGACAGTTATGTAATATTGCAACTCTAGACTTAAGAGTAGGCAAGAAATTTCTCTCACTCGCTGGAATCCTACTCCTATATTTATATCACGTCTATGCGCACACTGTGGAGGTTTACCCATGTTTGGATCATCCAAACCGCTGTGGTAGCATTTAAACAGCCCACTCGTCGTTGCAGTTGGGTCACTGTGGAATGCATATTAAAACTCCATTCAGTAGTATTTTAGATACTAAATACTGCTTATTTTGTACACATTGAAGCTAAAGGCTTAATGGATTTGCTTTTCACCCTGCCTAGAAATAGGAAATCGTGGATATTGATTTTCTACTTAGAGCCTCTGGGATCTTTCTGCCCACTCCTATATTGAGGTGTGGGACTGCACCGAGAATTCAGGGCACCAACCTGACAGGTTAGGCTCATCTCTTAGAGAGTGGTTGTTATAGGTTTACAGAACAAATGAAGTAGCTGTTTGTGAAAAGAAACTTTTTTTTTTTTTTTCACATAGAGAAGATAGTTTTCTAGCAAACCATTGACCATTTAAAGTATTTCCTCCTTGGAATAATAACTTACAAATATAGCTAAGTGCTGTCTGCACGAATTTCCTTGTTTTGTTTTTATGTATAAATTTTTGCATAAGACTAACAACGTAATTGGAGGAGAATTGAGTATAATTTACTTCTCGTCTGACACGGATAACGTACAGTATGTGTGCGATCTGCGCTGCGTGGAGCAGAGCATAATGAGACCAATTCCGACTTCAGGGAATTTTAAGCGGCAGAGTTTCTTAAAGCTAGAAGGCTAGACTAAGGTCACCTTTAAATATAGCATTGTGGGGTTGGGGAGATAGCCCCTCCGCAGCACAAGTGCCTGCCTGGCAAGTGCAAGGTCGTGAGTTTGAACCATGGTCCCGCCAATATATCACAATATATATCACTGTGTTTGACATCATCACCACCCCTGCTTGTAGCAGACATTTATCAGCCACATTAGCTGTGACAGAGCCTGATGGTGGCGGGAGAGCTAGGGAGCATAGGACATCCCCGTCGTCACCCTCAGGCCTCTGTCTGCATGACAGATGGCTCCTAAATTCAAAATCCTAATTCCATCTCCTAATGCAGAGTAGATTCCCTGTGAGCACCCGCCCCCCCCCGCTTCCGCCACTGGCCATGCTGTCTTCTTAAGCCCACTCTGGGTTAATGTCACACCCTTGAGGTCAGTCTGGATCAGGACTAAGTTCTAGGCCATGGTAAGTCAGAGACTTTGAATGTAATTATGGATTTGCATATACAACCAAATTTCTTGACTGGCACTTTCAGTATACTCGAGGGAATTAATAATCTTCATTAACACCCCTCTTCCACGTTTTTCCCTTCTTTTTCATTGTAAGTGGCAAAGAATTTCCACATTATCAAATGTTAGGAATTTTCTCTCACAAAAGATCAGAAGACATCCTCATTTCTCTCTTACAAATGTCTTTCGAACATAAATGTATAATGTATGTTTCCCCCTTTGTTCAAATAGTTCTCATTCTGAAATGTCTTGGAATTATCTCTTTGCTGTCTGTAGCTATGAACCGCTTGCCTCGAGATAGATTTTATTGTAATATATCTATTTTCCCATAGAATAGCTTATATCTTACTTTCTAGTTTAAAAATTCATTAGTTAGCCCAGCTTCCTGGAGCCTTTCCTTCTGTAATCTCTCACTTTCTTCCTCTGTGATACTCTGATTCATTAGAGGCTGCCTATTTGACATTTCCGAGAGCACTACCCTCTTGCTGCAGTTGCTTTGTACGTGCTATGACCTCTACTGGAAAGAATCTTAACTCGAGTACTTGTTCTCCTACCAGTCCTGTCCCTCAATCTCCAGTCCACGTGCTGGCTCAGAGCGCCTGCCCTGGCCACCCCTCCCCCACCGGGCTCCCTTCTTCCATTAGAGCCTCAACACCCCCATACCTGCAATGGGCTGTTGGCACACTCTCCCTTCGCTGTTGTTTCTTCAGCAAGGAAATTGTCCAATGTGCCATTTTTAATAATGTGATTTCCTAATAACCCCTTGAGGGCTGACGTCACTTATTCAGAGGTACATCATCCGGGTCTTGGCTCCTGAGCGTTGTAATTCACTCATCCACTTTTGCTCTCTTGAAACAATTCCTGGAGAAGAACCTTTTTAAATACACATCCGTTTAGGTTACACTCTCGCTTTAAAAGCTTAATGAAGCCTGAGAGCTAACAGACACCTTATAAATCCTTAGTAAGACATCAGAGGACCTGCAGTCCTCTTCTTACCTTAAGCACTGCAGAAGCAGCTGCTCAGGGGCGGCCTCCGCTATCGAAGGCACATCGCTGTGCCCCACACTCACCTTGTGTCCTTTATCTTTGTATTGTCAATCTAGATAGCTGCTTGGAAAGCCCAGATACTAAATAAATGCCTGTTTAAAAAAAAAGTGAATGAAAGATTGAGTGTATTAACTGCTTTCAGACTATAGCGTTATGTGTGTGAACAATGAATACTTATAACAATATATTTCCACTTTCAAACTGACAACTCACCACTTCTATGGAATTGAGATTTTGACAACATAGGAAATTCGGCTATAGAATTTTACAGTAATAAGAGAGGCCGGGATAAATCATGAATGGAGAAATAGTTCTTCTGAAATGCCTGTGAGATTACCAGGTGGTTCAGGAAGTGCGTGGAAGTTTAAAATTCTGTCATGCTTCAATCTAAAAACAATACTTTTGTTAGTGCTTTTAGTTTTTGATATGGTATACATAGAAAAAATCAATTTATGTCTTATTTACTGAGAAAACAAAGAAGTAAATTTTCACACAGTTTAAAAGTGTGAAGCTATTGTCTGTGTAATAAAATTAATCATAAAAGATTCGGTTCTTATTGTATTATATATGATCATACATTTCTTTTTTATTGCATTTAATAATAAATAACAACGTGACCATTTCAAAATACATTGGCAGTACATTTCCAGTACTTGATACAATGCATGTTGTTGTCCTCAGTCATGCATTTCAGAGTCATATCCTCACATACACACGGGCACTACAGGGTAGGTCTGTGCTTTGCTTCCCAGGGGCCACACCCTTCCACTGGCCACAGTCCGATTGTGGGAGCAGATCCCCCAGATGCTAGGTGGTAAGCACTTCGCAGCTCCCTAGTGACGTGCAGGGCTCAGGCTTGGGCCTTCGGTCTTTGCATAATCACAGACACACACATTGCAGAACGGTTACCCATGATGCAGAGTTGCGACTTCTGTCTCAGTCCACTTTAGGGAAATTAGACTCTTTAAGAAATGTGCAAAAAGATTTTTCAAATATTTTACATTTCACTAGAATGTTTATGTTTCATTTGTTTTTTTATCGGTGTATTTTGGGGAAGCGTCCTAAATGCATTCATTGTGGGGAGCTGGTATGTGTACATGTCATGTCTTAGGCATCTGTACTTCTCCCTGGTCCTCTGGCCTTTGGTCCCTTCTACATCTTCCCAAAGTCCATCATCTTTATAATTATTATTATTATTAATTTATTTTATTATATGTATTTGGAACAAGATCTCGCTATGCAGCTCCGACTTGACTCCACCGCACTGCTGGGATTACAGGCATGCACCACCAAATCCAGACTCACACACCTGCTCAGCACACCCTGGGGGTGGGGCCGGCCCAGCATGAGAAACCGAGAACCAAAGCCTGGTCCCTGCACTTTCCAAAGCAGGCACTTAGTCTGCTGAGCTATTCAGCTTTCCGTCGATTTGATATTTCTTTAAAGGCCAAAAATGATAAAGATTTTTTCGCATACCCAGTGGTCATTCATCCTTCCAAGAAATTCTGTGTGTTTCAATTGCTCATTCGGGTGGGCCTTTTATTTGGGCAACTGTTTTTTCAATGCCTTATCTACCGGATGCTACTGATCTGTTCACGCAGAAGCTGGAAGTCATTTCCTGTTCTGCAGTTTCCATCTTGATCCTGTTCTTTCGTTCCTTGCCGTGAAAAAGCCTTTGCACTGAGTCTGCTCCGATTTGGTGATCCTTGCTCTTGTGTCTTCTTGCAACTGTGGCTCTGTGCAGAATACCCCAGTCTATGGCTTTATCTGGAAGAGTGCTATCAATTTTTGTAAGCAAATTAAGTATATATGTTCCTTACTGGAAGGATAAACAATCACTTTACTATTTTTTATTTTCATTTTAAAGAGAATGGAAACGATAAAAATGCTATAGAATTTCAAAACATGACAATAAATGAACAATGGTTGTTATAGTTCATATTGTTATCTTAAAAATAGTTGTTCTGACAACCGGATATAGGCATGCAAAACTGATCAAACAGGCATTAATTGCTCCTTTCAATATGATTTGATCGGTAGGCCTTTGATCCACTTTGATTTTGTTTTAGTAGAGGGTGAGAGATAGGCATCTAGGTGAAGTGTTCTCTGCATGGACAAGCACTTTTTCCATCATCACTTGTTAAAGAGGCTATTATGGTTTATGTCTAGTTGTCCCCCCAAAGCCTCATGGAGTCATTGGGCGGGGACTTCTAGAGTTTGAGACTTGATCCATGATCCCTGGGATTATAGGTTTTAGTACTGATGGGATTATGGGTGGAAGTACTTCTGGGATTATGGGTGTAGCCTAGGGCGGGAGCTAAGGCGGAGAGCCTGAATGTAATATAAGGAGAGACAGAGAGACAGACTGGAGCTCTGGCTGTTGCTGTTGCTCTGCTGCCGTGTTGGCTGGCTACCTCTGCCGCCATTTTGTTGCTGTTCCGCCGCCATGAACTGGATGCTCTCTGCTCTGTTCCACTCAGCCTTGGGCCAGCCGAATATGGACTGACCTCCACGAACTGTGAGCTAAATAAACCTTTCCTTCCTTCATTTTGAGTGTTAGGTATTTGTCCCAGCAACGAGCAAAAAAGTAACACATACAGAGGCGATCTTCTTTCCAGGGCATATTTGCTCCTTTCTTGGTCAAGGATCAAATAGATGAATGGACCAGGATTATTTTCTGCATGCTGTACTCTGTTTCACATATCCACATATCTGTTTACTATGGTTTCAAAGAATTTTGCCAAATTCAAAATCCTGATCCAAAAATGACATCTGATATGAACTTGTACTTCTCATATGAGGAAATACAAATGATGAATAAATATGTGAAACAATATTTAACATCATTGGACATTTGACAAATGCAAATTGAAACAATACTGAGATTGCATCTTATCGCAGAAAATGTGGCTATCACAGAAAAATTAACTCATAACAAATACTGATGAGGCTTTGGGGAAAAAAGAATCCTTCTCCGCTATTGTTAGGAGTGCAGACTGGTGCTATTCCTGTGCAAATCAGTGTAGAGATTCCTGAAGGCAGTAGGATTAGAAGTCCCATTTGACCAAGCTATCACTGTGCTGTATATTTCACCAGAAGAATTAAAAACACCATGCCACAACTATATATATGCACCTGTATTTATAGCAGCACAACCTGTAATAGTTAAGTCTTAGAGTAAAACAAGTACCTATCACCTGAGGATTGGATAAGAAAGATGTAGTATTCTTATTGTGTGGACTACTACAGAGCTATAAAGAAAGATAAACTTGAGACTATTATAGGTAAAGGAATTCCACTAGAGACCACACTAGCAAGTGAAATAAATCAAAACTGCATGTGCAAACATAATGTTTTCTCCCTAATGTGGGAAACTTAAAAGGTAAGTAAGACCCAAACTCTACAAGGGATACTGTGAAAGGGTATTCCAAAGGAATGAGTTGCTAGGATGGGTGAAAGGAGAAAAGAAGGAGGTGAAAAAAATTACATATATATATATATATATATATATATATATATATATGATTATTTATTGCTTTATTTTCATTTATTCCTTTTGTTATTTTGGCCAGCTCAGCCAGCCCTGGGGATAGGGCTGGCACAGCATGTGGTTCTGGCGGTTGAACCACTATGTCTGCAGTTGCCTTAGCTTTCCTAAGCAGGTGCTTTAGACCACTGAACCATCTCGCCAGCCTAGTGAAAATGATTTTAATTCATTAAAATTTTCTGTGCTTACATTGTTTGATTAATTATACATCTAATATAAGCAACTACTTTGCAGATCATAATAAATAATATATTATTCATTGTTAATCCCCTAATATCATAATTTGAAATTCCTTCTCATTATTTTTATTAGTTTCATCTTTAAAATTAAAAAAAAAAAAAAACACTCAAGGTATAATTTATTTTTTATTTTTTAATTTTTATTTATTTATTTATTTATTTATTTTTTGTCTTTTTGAGACAGGGTCTCGCTGTACAGTTCAGGCTGGCCTTGAGCTCAGTTTTGTAGCCCAGGCTGGTCTCGAACTCTCACCAATCTTCCTGCCTCAGCCTCCCGAGTGCTGGGATTACAGGCGTGCGCCACCAGGCCCGGCACTCAAGGTATAATTTAACCAAGAAAGTGAAAAATGTTTATAGAAAACTGTAGAATTCTAATGGAATATACTGAATAGAACCTCAGAAAATGGAGAAGCATCCTTTGTTCCTTGGTAGGCAGAACTATTATTGTCAAAATGGCACCTTCATAAAGTGTTCTATTTTCTTTTAGATAGTCATACTACCAAATCTTGACTACTTGTTCATATTAATGCTTAAACAATACAAAACTGCCCCATTTATTGATCTAAGATTGTTACACTTTTTGAAAAATAAGCTGATGAAATTACAATGGATTGTTAAAAACCCAAATGCAAAATTTTTCTCGAGTTTACATAGATGATAAAGACTGAATGAACATAGTATTTTACATGAAGTAATTAAGAAGACTTTATATTTTCATTCAGATCATTTCTTATTCAAGCATGTGTTAATTTCCACATACTTGCGAATTTTATTATTTTTCTCCACTTATTGATTGCTAATTGATTCCACTGTGGTCAGCAAAAATGCTCAGTGTGATTTCTTTATGCTTTGACTTGGTTGAGATGGGTGACACAGAACACATATCTTGGAGATATTTCTTACGAATTTGAGAAAAATGTGCTTCTTCTGTTGAGTGGAATTATCTGTGCATATTTCAAAAATCTCTCATCTATGATGTTTTTCAAATTTTCTGTGTATTTGTTGATTATTATTGAAAGTGGTGTATCATAGGACCTTGTGTCATTGTATTATTATCCAAGTCTCTTTGGACATGGCAATATTTTGCTTATTTACACAGGTTTTCTAACATCAATTGTGAGTATATTTAAAATATTCATGCTTTTCCATTGACCTGATATTTCATTGCCCTAATGAAGGTCGTCAAGGTTTTCTCATATCTCCTGTGAATGTAGTGGACTACAGTGATGCGTACACAGACAGAACCTCAGCAAAGATGAGTCCAATACACACCATTTTAAGGCAAGGTCTCTGGCTACGCTGAGTTTTCTTTCTTTCTTTCTTTCTTTCTTTCTTTCTTTCTTTCTTTCTTTCTTCTCCCTGTCTCTGTCTGTGTCTGTCTCTGTCTCTCTCTCTCTCTCTCTCTCTCTCTGTCTCTCTCTCTTCGTTCTGTCTTCTTCCATGGAGATGTCTAGTAGATCCATCAGAAAATTTTGAAAAATTATGTTTCCTCCATTTTTTTCTTTGTTTTTCAAAAGCAAACTGACTACATTTTCAAGCATCTATTTGCGGGCTTTCTCTTCTCTTGCTCTCAGCGTTTGTCAGCTCTGTTACCAGCACACACTATTTTGATGTCTGAGCATTTAGCGAATCTACAAATTGTGTAATTTAATCAGCTGAGTCATCCTCCTATAATATTGTGTTAGCTAATCTGAATCTTTTGCCTCTATTCCAAGTAAACACTAGAACCTGTTTGTTGATATGCACAATATGACTTGTTGTTCTTCTGCTTGGAACTCCATGGTAACTATGTGTCCATTTGAAAAGAAATGGCATTTTAGCAAAATCAAGTCTTCTTGTCAATGGCTTTAGAACATCTTTTCTTTATTTAGGTCTTTTATTGAATTGGCCAAAATGTTCCAGTGCTCCCAATATTGAGTACTTCAGTTGGCATTTTCTAGAAATATAGACTAACAGCATCTGAAAGCAGAGAGAAAGAAAATGATTTGTTAAGCAAATTTGCCCATTCAATTGTAGAGGGGGGAAAATCCCAGAATAGCTCACTTGCAGGTTGGAGGACCAGAGGCCTTGGAACACAGGGTGCTGGTGGCACAACTCTCAGTCTGTAGCTGAGGGTTTCATCCAGGAAACCTGGAGCTTGGATGTACCAGGTAAGGAGAAGCAGACTGCTCTGACTGTAGAAACACAGGAGCAAAAATAGACACCTTTGTGAGATCTCAGAGACCAGACCGTGCCTCCCACAGGGGCCCATATCTGCCCAATTTTACTGATCTTATTGTCCATTTCCCTGCAGTCTTTCTAGGGAATAAGCCCAGATCCTCTGTGCCATTTTAATCCAATAGGAGATAACCTGAACTTCCCTTTCAGGAAATGAGAGACAGAAACAGGACCTATGAAAGCACTGAGAACAAAGAGTGCTTAAAAAAAAAAAAAGACTCAAGCTGGGCGTGGTGGCTCATGCCTGTAATCCTAGCACTTGGGAGGCTGACACAGGAGGAGCGATGTGAGTTCGAGACCATCCTGGGCTACCAAAGTGACCTCAAGGCCAGCCTGAACTGCACATCAAGACCCTGTCTCCAAAAGACAAGAAAGAAAGAAAGAAAGAAAGAAAGAAAGAAAGAAAGAAAGAAAGAAAGAAAGAAAGAGAGAAAGAGTGCTTCATCAGGTGCGGCAGGTTTCTTCACCCAGTCCCGCTTATATGTAAGGTCAACCATGACATGGATCCTGTGGGTAGGTCATCAGATTTGTAACTAAGTGTTTCGCCTTTGATGTGCTAATAAAATGGGACTATGTGTTTAATAACAAATTCAACTTTTTCATTTCTGGTGCACAGAAAATTGCTGAACTTGGGTAGTAATTTTCTATCCTTTGACTTTGCCAGAACTTTTATTAGTTCCAAAAGGTTGTATATTTTTTTCTCCTTAATTCTTTTGGCTTTTGCACATTGTATAAGCAGTTTTATTTATTCCTTCCCAAGCTATAACTCTTATATTCTCTGACAGGTCACTCTAGTACAAGTTTACAAGGGTTTTTAACAGAGAGGGAGGGAGAGAGAACATCTGTGCCCTGCTCTTGTTTTTTTGAAAAGTTTTCTCACTCTTAAGTGTGATAGCTATAGGTATTTTCTAGAATTATTTCTTTTTGTAAATTGAAGAAGTTTCCTTATATTTCCAATTTATTTTTGGTTTCTTTTTTATTATTTATGGTTTGTATTGTGCATTAGCTTTCAATTTTGGCAAAAGATCTTTCTGCATCTTCTAGTATGACCATAAAAATTTTCATGTTTACATAATGAATTACATTAATTGATTTTTATTATTGAATTAGATTTTTCATACCAAGGATAAGTTTAATGTCATCCTTGTGCATAATTATCTTTATAAATTATTGGATTAGATGTGCTTACATTTTCTGAGGTAGGTGTGTATGTGCGTGTGTGTGTGTGTGTGTGTGTGTATGTGTGTGTGTATGGTGTGCTGCAACTTAATCAAAATTTCATGTAAGCAAAATACATGTTCTCAGGCTGGCCTGATAGCTTAGCAGGCTAAAGTGCCTGCTTAGTCAGAATGACGCTGCCAGGGTTTGATCCCAGCTTGCTATGCCGGCTCTGCCCGCAAGGCATGCTGGGGGGGTGGTGACTGAGACTGAGTGTGGTGGTTTGTGCCTACAATCCCAGCACTTTGAGAGATGGAAAACAAGAGCATCTCAAGGAGTTCCATATACATTTTGATACCCTGTAGACATTGTAGACCTTGTCCTAAATATAGGAATATGACACTATAGGAATTATTTGTCATTCAATTTTTAAAAATAATTTTATTTATTTATTTATTTATCGTCTCAGAACTTTGTTTGTTTATTTATTTTTATGGCCAGCTCAGCCTGCCCTGAGGGCACGGCTGGTGCAGCATGTGGTGCTGGGGATCGAACCGCTGTCTCTGAAGCCGCCCAAGCTTTCCTAAGCAGGTGCTTTAGACCACTGAGCCATCCTGCCGGGCCCATTTATCATTAAATTCTTAAGAGTTCTACCCGTTACAAAGATATTTTATTTTTTCACAAAGATAATGTTGAATATATTAAAATATTACTGAGGCTTAAGAATAGCCAAACTTTCTTTCCTTAAATTGATGGCAGAGAATTTAAGCTATCAAAATGACATTTATTTCAAACACAAATGAACATGTGTGTTCATGGAGAAAACAAGGCAACGTTACATTCTTTAAAGTTGTTTTGTTCTTTAATCTTGGAAATTAAATCATTTCTACAAATAATTTCTTGAATGTTTATATATTGTTTCTAATTTTTTCTTCTGATCATCAGAATGATACACCAGCAAAGAGCTTTAGATTAAGGAATTTAATAGTAACTAACTCCTGTAGTGTTAATTTCCTTGTCTTCAACTTGTTTGTGGTATCAGTTCATACCCATTTGCCTTTTTCGGTGCTCGTATTGTTGTTGCTGCTGTCATTTCTAGGTGAGTTTTGGACTCTTATCTTATAATATTAGGCCTTTTGATTGTTAGTTCTTACCTTTCTCAGATACCAAGGGCTGAAACAGTTGCATATATTTTTTCATAAGCTTTTGCACCAACGAATTTTCTGTCTTTTCTTGTTCCATCACATTCATTCCTAATATAAACTGAGGCCTAAGTCTTTTATGATAAAGGAAAATTGTATAACAGCATGAGAGTGTCTGAAATACTTTTCAAGTACAGCATGTAGTATGAATAATAAAAAAAACTAAGGAGTGAAGACACAGAACATCAAGATTCAAGAATCATAGAGAGATGAAAATTATCCACCAGAAAAATCTTAGAAAAGTAGTTGGGGAAAACCAGCATAGTAAAATATCAATGAACCTAGAAGATGGGATTAAGAAATAAATTAAACTATGATAAGCAATTCATAAACAAGTAGTAAAAAGTTAATTCAATTCTTAGAGTTTTGTAGTTAAAGATACAGCACCACTTTTGAGTTAGTGCCCCTGGATCAGAACACTTGAATTTACCAGCTCTCTCACTTACTGGTTGTATAATTTCAGAAAAAGTTACTCAAATACTATGATCTTCCTTTTCTTTCTCTGCAAAATGATTCTCATAAGATCTATTTTTCTAGGACCAGGCAGATGGCTCAGCTGACTGAAGTGCCTGAGTAGGCAGAGTGCCATGGCTGGCGTTTGATTCCCAGCATGCATTACAGGCCCTGCCCCAGGGGCAGGCTGGGAAAGCCATTGAGACTGGGCGTGGTGGTGTGCACTTCTAATCCTTATAATCTTGCTATAGAATTGCAAAGATTTAACTCACCCCAAGTTATTCTTCCAAGTGGACTCAAATTAGAATTGAAGTGTGGTTTGTAGATAGGTACATGGTTATAAAGATAGATAGATAGATAGATAGATAGATAGATAGATAGATATAAATAGATAGACAGACATAGACATAAACATAGAAATAAACATAGATATATAGACAGATACAGATATGCACATATCTGTATCTACATATTTATATCTCTATCTATCTATCTATCTATCTATCTATCTATCTATCTATGTTCACTGCCAAGTAGGCACTAAGGCTGCTGAGCTACCACAAGACAGTGGTAAAGGTAAGAACTCTACCAGGCCCTGCTTTTGCATCTTAATTAGACAGATGGATAAAGTCAGAAGGCTGCAGTGATGATGAGTTGTTGTCTCAAATTCTTTATATTGAATTATGATGTGTGTAATATTGGTTAGTACAGACTGTAAAGATTTATATGACTTCATTTGTGTACTTAAGAACCACAGTAAGTTCCAAGGACATTGCACAATAAACAGCAATGGCAAAATATTTGCAACCAACTAAACTCTTGAAAGTTGATATTTGCATAGAGATATCGTCTTCTAAAATATACTGGATGAATTTAAGATAGCAAAAATTAAAAGTGAAAATAATATCTTTGATCATCTGCAGTAAGAAATGTCCCATGCATACTGTATGTTTACATTACAGAATATTTCTTATTTTTAGTAAGTGAATATAGCCAGTCAAAATGTGTATACAAATTGGAATTATGTTCATTGAAATGAACATGACTTTTAAACAAAGCTGTAATTGAAAGGATCTGTTAATGCAAATATCTATACAAGTAACACTCTAAGTAAGTAAACTTTCCCACATAATGAGAAAAGTATGACAAACCTAGAGTCTAAACTTTTACTTTTAGTTAATAATGGCAAACTTTGACTTAAAACTACCTCTTTCCCTAAATCACTTCCAAGGACATCATCTTTGTTATTTAATTTCTAACTGAATTTTGTACATGTCTGACATGAAATGGTTGAAAGAGCTTTATTGGAGAGATAAGATCATGCATGAATTTTATTTTTCAATAGTGACGATCAAGCCCAAGGCCTTGTGCATGCTACATGAGCACTCCAGCCCTGACCTAGTCCTAATCGCCTAATGAGTCAGTTCTGGGTAAAGAAAGAAATAAAGAAGCAGAAGACCCTCATTTAAGGATTAGCTCCTCACATGTCTCCTTCCGAGGAGAACTGAGGACAAACCTATAAAAGTCTTGAGACTGCTGCATAAGTGATTTAAATTAAACATACGGAAGTTTTCCCTGATGGGCAGTGGTTGTTAAATACGGAAATGAGTTTCTAAAAAGGAAGCTGAAGAACAGGACAGGAAAAGGTATATTTAAATGTGATCTAGGTTACATTTCAAACTGTATTTGGTTGAACATTAGTGCTGTCCAAAGAAATGTGTGTTTGTGTATATGCATGCATGTGTACGTGTGTCTTTGTGTGCACGCGTGTGTGTGTCTGTGTGTGCACATTACCTTTTGCTGCTTAGTAGATCTATGAGTTTGATATTCAGGCCACGTTCCTTAAAAGATAAATCAGCTACAAAAACTAGCCTATTTAATGTCATTCTGTTTTTAAAAGTTTTTATTCAGATTTGCTCTAATATGACTGAATGGTTTTTCTAAGAAATGCCTATTGCACTGATACACATTGCTATACAAAGATAACCAAGGCCTGGTCAACACCTCAACACAAGAGATTTACTCAGCTCACAGGGGTGGGGGCTTTGCCGCTCAGACTCCATGGTGCCAGCTCTGGGGAGGGCACCCAACAGCTCCACAGTGGGAAAATATGCAAGAGCCAAACATCACGTGATGAGAATGAAAAGCAGAATGAGAGTCAGGCTTGCCACTTGGTACCAACCTTGTCACGAATCTAAGCCAGGCTACCACAAGAACTACCCCATATCTTTCGGAAGGGGCGTCCTCGGTGGGCCTGGCATACTAGGACAGCTCTCCTCACTGTTTTTCCATCACTCACCTGACAGCAATGGAGATCAAGCTGTCAACACACAGAACTGTAGGGCACATGTAAATGGCACCCAGATCTTAGCTCCTGCTAGTTTAAACATTCAGAGTTACAATGATGTATTTACTTCCAGATTCATATTTATACTGCTGTACATATGTAGATATGCTTCTTTTTTCTTAGAATAGAGATGGATAAAAGAGAGCAAAGATATTAATGAAAATAAGTTATCTGAATCAGAATTTTCATTGAATTTATTTAAATTCTAGAGATTAGTGGAGCAGACTTTCCAACAGAACACCTGGACCTAGCACTCCTGGGCTACAGAGCTGGGTGTTGAAGCATTTGGCTGTCAGGCCATATAATCTTTCTCAGATTAGCTACAATGCACTGTCCTCACCCAAACTTTCTAAAATCTCCAGACTCTCTCTCTCTCTCTCTCTCTCTGTCCTTTCTCTCTTCTCTCTCACTCTCTCTTTCTCTCTCCCTCTCCCTCTCTCTCTCTCTCTGAGGGAGGTTGACTTTTCTATACATTTCACAAAATTTCATGTGTATGGACTCCACCGAACAATAATCTTCTAGCCATATGTTTTTTGACATTATGGGTCTACTTCAATATATGTATAAATATTTTTTAAATACATTGTAGTGGAAAATTTAGAAAAAACAATTGAATTGTAGAAGGTAAAACAGGGATTATTATTATTGGTGAAATGAGATTTAGCTGAAGAGCCAGCAGCATAGCTCAGTGGGCTAAGCACTTGCTTAGGCAAGCTCAGGAATCATGGCGTGATCCCTGGCACCACGTGCTGCTCTGGCTCCATCTCCAGGTGCTCTGAGCTGGAGACTGACAGTGAGGAGTTGGTGCCCCTGTAATCCCACTTCCAGGGAGGCTGGAAACAGGAGGATCTCTATGAGTCTACACTACATAGTGAGATCCTGTACAAAATACATTAAGAAAAAGAAAAGAAGAAAGAAGATTTAGCCGAGAAAAAGGACAAAGTACTTTTTTTCCCCTTAACTTTCTTAAGAAGAATGAAGAATGAATGTCAGTAATGGGACTAATTTTGTGCAGAACAGTACATAAGAAGTCATTATATTTAATAACTTCTAAGTCAGCTATATATATATATATATATAGATAGATAGATAGATAGATAATCAAATAAAGGAAAATATTCATGAATAGATATTTTCTGGTGAATTTCTAAAGAACATTGGCATATATATATATGTGTGTGTGTGTGTGTGTGTGTGTGTGTGTGTGTGTGTGTAAGAACTCTACATTTTTCCAAAATGAATGGTTCTTAGTACAAAAGAAATCTCATAGATATGTTTTGAATTACTGAAAGCAGGCCGGGGAGATAGTTCCATAGAATAACTGCTTGCCTGGCAAGCACAGAGTCCTGAGTTCAATCCCTGGTACCAAGAAAAGAAAAATTAGCATAACCAACTTGATGTTTATTAAAAGACTATCAAAATTTAACCAATACATTCTGAAAGTATAAAAGGATTCAGTAAGCAGTTTTAATTGTTAACCTATTCGTTGAATTCTCTGGGTGAAACTCACAGCCCCTGGAGCTTGTCTCTCCGCTACGCATGCGTCAAATCCACCACAGGCTTGCCAGCCGATTGTTAGGCTAAATGTAATTCATTTTACCTAGCTATCTTGAGGACAAAATAGTTTTGAGTGAACTCATTCATATCAGCAAAACTTGTGATTTACATCCCTCAAACATAGCGACTGTGTTGCACTACAAAACCTTCATTTGAAAAATCTTTTCTTCCTCTTATTTTGATACAAAATAGTTTTGTAAGATACTAAACTTATGTGACCACCTCTGTGCAGCCATAATGTTACTTGATGATGACTTTGCCTATCTGGAAAGCCATTCTGTTTTTAACCCAACATTCTTGAGCTATCTGTACTTTGACGGCCACTGTAGCCTGCTCCGATTCACACTTGGTCTCAGAAAGATGTTCTGGGTGTCTATGAAGATCGGGGCCAGTTGCTAGTTCCACAGCTTCAGAGCTGGAAGTGAGGCTTTAACTCAAGTTGTGTTTCTAAGCTCAGGTCTAGCACGTGAGCCAGATTAACAGGAAATAACATAACCATTGCCTAAGATATAAGCACAGGTGGCTACAGGAACAACCAGAAAAGGAACTGAAACAAGGTCATATCTTAGACTGAAAAAGAAGAAACTCAGCCTCATCTGAATTAGGATAAATTGAGGAATGGAAGCAACATGAATGTCTGTGCTGGAAAGAGCAGGTGAGGGAGACACGTGCCAGCTCAGGGGCGGCTGAGCCGGGCACCAGGGCTTGGCTTCTGAGGCAAGCAGAGAATTTCCGGGAAGCACAAGCAGCTAACTGAGGAAGCAACTCAGGGAGGGGAGGGTGCGTCCATCAGAGACACTGCTGGGGCGGTGGGTGAAGAATGAGCCTTTGTGTCTTGCGAGTGACTGAACGACTCTGGGCAGAGACGTGGTATAGCCATAGGGCCTCGTGAGAAGGGGGAGAAAGGCAAAGCTAGCCGAGGTCACTCTTCCCTCTACTTAGCAGCTGAAATGCATGGTTGAATCGCACATGGGTGAGCCTCACCTGTCTCATCCTAAAGAAAGACGTTATTAAAAGTTGCATTTCAGAGTTATGAGATTACATACATGTGTAGAATAATTGGGATCTGTTAGGTATTTATTAAATCTATTTCAGTATTTCTGCCCTCTGGAATCTCTCTCTGTTTCTCTCTGTCTCTGTCTCTGTCTCTGTCTCTGTTTTGCTCTTTCTTTCTCCCTCTCTCTCTCCCCTTCTTGGTCTCATGTGTTCTCACCCTCCCCGCACACCTCAACTTGAGCACAAGGATAACGACAGACTCCTGTTGGGAAGAGATTTTTTTTTTTTTGTGGGACCAGGGATTTGAATTCAGACCCTTGCGCTTGCCAGGCAAGTGCTTATTCCACTGAGCTATCTTCCAGCCCCCAGGGAATTGGTTAACATATATGTTTGTGTGCTTAGAAAAGGAAGCATGTCATTGTATAATAATTATTTAGAAGGCAAGCTATATATTGCATACATTTTGTGGATTGAACTAAAAATTCCTGGGAAAAATAGTATTTTCTTTTTTGTTTAAAAGAAATAAAACCTCATTTGAACGTTCTATCATAGAACCACAAAGATGATGTGTCTGCTAAAGCTATAGTTGGGAAGGACATTTTCTAGCAGTGAGAAGATCTAAATACAGTTTTATAGATAGATTTATTGGTACTTTCCAAGTTGGCTTTGTCAGGTGGAATGATATTTAAGTGTTAGATCAGCCTGAAGTTGTGCACATTACGAGTTTCTCTTTCGTGGCTATAATTTTCACAAGACAAAGTCAATGAAACTAATAAATGAGAATGTACATGCGTTTGCATATGTGTGTACATTTTGTGCCTCTCTGTTTTATACTCTGTTCCTCAGCTGGCTTAGCTGCCCTGTACTGGTGCTAAATACCACACAGCCAAAGGCTTTCCATAAACACTTTTTGCTCTACTCCAAATGAAGCTTTGAAGGAGGCAAGAATATTTTTTAACATGCTTTTAGGGAAGTGAGATGCTTGTGTGGAAGCTTTAGTAATTTTTCAAAGCTGTGCCTAAGGGAATGTTTAGAAAATGTACAAGTGGACAGGCTGGTTGAAAGCGACTCCCTGGTGTGGTACTCATTTCTAGGGAAATTTAACTGTGTGATTGCATAGTGATTAAGTAACAGAGAAACTGCTTGTCATGGGTTAAAATACTTTGTAAGAGCTAATTAGTTGCTACAACTGATAGCCCTGGTAAATTGGAAAGTAAGCCCGCTGATCTTAAAATTCAGCAGAGCTCAAGAGGGGGACTGAGAAAATATTTTGTAGACTGTGACAGAAAGAGACTGCTAAAGATAAATAACACGTGTGAAGGTGGAGTAGAGGCTATCCCACCAGAAGAGATAAAACAGCACAGTGTTTTCAAAGAAATATGATGCCTACATTTCTCCAAGGACAGGACTCCGGGAAGCACATACCTAGCTTCCCATCTATTGCACATGAAGGTATTTTTGTACTCATGGCAAGCTCTTACTTTTCAGTTCATAGAGAGCACACAATAAATAGGTCATATTCAGTGCCCAGATCATGTAATATCGAATTTTGAAAATAGATACATCCACACATCAGGCCTCAGTTTAAGAAGTACAACACTTTTATGCAGTTTGCCAACCCTCAGGTTTCCATGTAATCCTCCCCAAAATGGAATAAGCCTGCTGTTTTCTTTCTTTCTTTCTTTCTTTCTTTCTTTCTTTCTTTCTTTCTTTCTTTCTTTCTTTCTTTCTTTCTTTCATTCTTTCTTTCTCTCTCTTTGTACGATGTCATATCCTTGACCCTGCTCACATCTCATTATCACATGTCACTGTTGTGTCACCAATCAGAGTGCCTTTCATATTTAGCAGAAAAAGACCCTGACCAATCAATGAACCCTAAACAAAATCCAATTCGATGTATAAAACTCCATTTTTTGAAATTTTGCATTTTGAAATCATGAAACTGATTTTCAGCTACCCATTGTAGAACATAATTCTTCTATAGAAAATACTTCTATTAAATTGGTTAGCATGGTCCCAATAAACTCTGAAATATAAAATGCTATAACTTATTTTTATTGAAACTATGGCTCTCCAGCTTGGAAGACAACGTGGAGGTGGAGATAGTCAGCAGTTCCTATTTTTTCACACATTTGTCTATGGAAAAGTATTTAGAGGATGAAAATTTTTACACTGTTAGTTTCCAGATAAGATATTGGGACTACTGATGTTTGGCATGGCCCAGGTATTTTAATTTACTTTCATATATTGATGTCTTTTTTTTTCCCCCTTTGGCGTAAGAGTGAATAGTTCTAGTGAATATGTTAAAATCTGTAACTGTAGTTATTAACAGCCTCAGCAGTTGGGGCAGGCACCATATTTTAGAACCGGCAGGCAAGGCTATTACCTCCTCTGCCTGTTTCTCATCGTCCTACTTGTGCGTCCTCAGGCCTGAAGGACTTATTTCTACTGGTGTGAGACCAAAGTTTTTATTTCTCGTTTAAGCTGGCAGAGCCCTACTTCTCTTCATGAACAGTTTCCCAGCGCAGTGCATCAAATTCACTAAAGAATGGTCAAAATCTAGAGAAATTTAATGAACTGGAAAGTTCTGAATTTCTGTTTAAAAGTATATCATTTCAATGAACTAAGGAAAATATAAGAGATCTGCAAACACTGCAGTGAATGTTATTTCTTAGTCTTTGACAAAGCTTTGAAAATGTAATTAAGTTCCTCAGGGGGTGACACATTGGGATTATAAACTTGATGAGTACATTAACAATGAAAGGTGTCATTACAGACCTATTCCATCTATTGGCTTTAATTCTAGTGAATAAATAAGATAAAGTTTTATGTGCTTCACTTTTGAGTTGAAAGGGAAAATTTGATGATATATTTGCCATATTTATGTCCTATAATTATGACTTTAATTGGTAATTATTTTATTCTAAAGTTAATTGGAGAGGAGGGCCAGCCAGATAGCTCAGTGGACTAAAGGGCCTCCTTAGGCAGAATGCACTGGCTGCGGTTCGATCCCTGGCATTCTGTGCTGGCCCACTCCCGCCCAGGGCCTTACTGTTATTCTGAATATAATTTCCAACGTCAAGGCCCATATGTACATAAGTCTGGGTCTTCTCACTCATTCGTCCTCACTCATTCTTAAAAACAGAAAAATACCTGTTCTCAGACATCTCCCTTGATTTCCAACTCGTATTTTTGAAATCAGTCACCCTCTCACCCAAGAGGGGGATGGAAACTGGGGGTAGTAGTGCTCACCTGCAATCCCATCACTTGGGAGGCTGAAAAGAGGAGAACCACTAGGAGTCTGATATGTGTAGTCAGACCCTGTAGACCCTGTATTGCTTAAGCTTGCCTAAGCAGCTGCTTTAGACCACTGAGCTATCTTGCCAGCCCTGCCCTGCCAGCTTTGATGTGGGAGGAAGCAGGGTTTCATTGATCACTTGAGCATAGGCAACTGACTGGCACACAGCGCTATTCCTTAGCGATGGCCACAACACATCGGCCCAATCTATGACGGCCAAAACACTCAATATTTATCTCAAGTCCCTCTGGGTCAGGAATACAGGGCAGCTTGGCAAGATGACGTTACCTTGGCCCTGTCCGGTGCTTCAGTCACCGGAAGTCTTGATCTGTCCCTGTGCTTGCTTCTTGTCAGGACTGTGCATAGGGTTGTTGGAAGGGGACCTGTGGCTTGATCACGACCTGCAGGACACATCGGGTCCCTATCCATTGCCCTCGTCTTAAACTGCTTACGTGCTCGAGGGTCCTCATGACATGAGAGCGGCCTCAGAGCAAGGTGTCCAACAACGAGAGGAAAGCGCCGACTTCTTCCATCATCCAGGCTTTAAATATGAACACAGTTATTTTTGAGTCAAGTTAGACAGTGACACAATTTCTGACTAAAGCTCATGCAGTAGCAGAGAGATGATGGACAAGGAATTTTGGATACATTTTCAAATTACATATTATTCATACTAGTAATTGTTCTGCATGATCGATTTGGGTAAAAGTTCATTAAATTTGATGATTTACACAATAGTTTTTAAATTGACTTTATATATTGTCAATATCGTTACCAATTCATCTTTATTGTCCTTCTTAATATTCTGTGGTTATTTCTTCTCCTTCTCTTCAGTTTGTTCAAGGGACTATTAGGTCATTAGTCTAAGTTACCTCTACTTACCTACTAGAGATATTTGCCATCCAAAGTATCTACCTAAGCCCATTGTAGCTACATTGCACCAAAATTGATACATATATTCACTTTAATTTCACCTAAAATAACTCTAAATTTTTTCCTTCTTCTTTGACCATGGGTTTCTCAGAAATGTGTTTCATTCCCATATATTTGGAAATCTAAAATGTCATCTGCTATTCAGTGTGCATATAAATATCTTTCAGACAGAGAGCATACTTTGTATAGTTTGAATCTTTTAAAATGTACTGAGCATAATTTTATCACACAGAATGTGGTGTGTCCTAGTAAAAGTTGTATGAGGCCTTGAGAAGGAGGTAAGCTCTGTCATGGTGCAGGACATCACATCATTGGCAATCAGGTGAAACAAGTTTCAATGACAAAGTCTTTTATGTTGTCAGTAATGTTGGCAGTATTTATCAATTGCCAAGAGTAAATATTGATGTCTCTAACTCGAATTGTGGATTTGCCTATTTCTTCTTGGAGTTGTATCAGTTTTTGCTTTGTGTGTTGTAAAGGCTTGTTAATAAGCTCATGCCCGTGCAGACTGGCACGCCCCTGCACAGACAGATGCTGTGGTTGCTATTCTTGCTCTGTACTGCTCTTCTCTGCGACCTAGCTCATTGGGTATTAATATCTCCATTTTAGTCATTGCGTGTCTATGCTTTTCCTGGGTACATTTTGCCATCTTTTAAAAAAATTCCCTTAAATTTAATTGGGTTTCTTCAATTTCACACATGATAAGGTATAGATTTTTCTAATCTTGCAAGATGTACCTATTAATTGGAGTATTTTCTAATTAAATTTGCTGTGGTTTTACATGCTTGGATTTCCATTTATCATCTTACTATTTCATGCTATCTAAATGTCTTTTTTTTCCCTTATAAGTTTGGGACATTTCTCTAGTATCCAAATTTCTCTTTTCCCTCTATAATTTTGCATAAATTATTATTTTCTATATTTCACATCTGAAATATTTTGTCTCTTTACCTGCATTTTTTTAAGGTGGGCCAGATATAATCAGCAACACAGTACCTGCCTGGCAAATACAAGGTCCTGAATTTGATTCCCAGTACAAAAAACAAACAAAAACAAAACTAAATGTTTTGTTTAAAGATTATCTAGAAATCAAAATATGGATCCTCATTTAATCATGATCAAGCCTCAAGTAAAATTATATTAAAAATAGAAAAAAATATAAATGGAGATCGAAAAGGAAAATCATAACTTTAAATGTATACTTTCAAGAAAACGGCAGATTGAGTATACAACCAAAATTACCCAAGGTTAAGATGCCGCTTTCATTTTCAGGATGTTGCATTTCCACCCACAAAGGAATAACACTACTAAGTAGGAAGCCTATTTCTATGCTTCTAAAACTTGCTCATGATGTGTGTCCCCACGTGACCCGCGAAGGGGGAGCCTTCCAAGTGTGACCTTTCTGCCCAATGAATCTTCAGTCTTTCGGGGAGAGACCTTAACGTTTCATTCTGTGACCTCAGTGTTCCTGCAGCCCACCAGGTGAGTGAGAGGTCTTCAGTTCTCCTTCACGGCAGCCCCATCCGACTCCAGCCACTGACAGTGCTGCTTCATACAGAGTGGGAAACTTTATGTCAATATCTTTTTTTGTTGTATTTTTAATCTCTAAATGTTTTGTACAGTTTAGAAGACATTTGTACTTTTTTTTAACGCAGTATATTTTAAAGAACGTAAAAATCAGGTCTGCTTAGAAAGCTCAGCAGACTAAAGTGCCAGCTTAGGCAGACGCAGAGAGTGGGGTTCAAGCCCCGGTGTGCTGTTCTGGGCCTGTCCCTGGGGCGTGCTGAGGCAGAGACTGAGACTGGGTGTGCTGGTGTGCACCTGTAATCCCAGCACTCAGGAGGCTGAAAACAGGACAGTCACTGTAAATCTGACCTGTGGAGTGATAACCTTCAAACCCTATACTAAATACATAAAAAAAGGAAATAAAAATAATTTGATCTTAGATATTTCTTCCTGTCAGACTTCCATTGCCAGGCTTTTCAGCTTGGTAACTTTTATTCCTTCAGGAAATATTTTACTATTTCTGATTTTATCATTTCGATTTCTTTTCAGGTTCAGCACATGCTATCGCTTCGATGTAGATATTTCCCCAAATCCTCATATGGTCTTATCAGGCGATTTGGGTGATGGCTGGGTTAGCCTGTGTGGATGCAGATGACGTATGTGACACTAGGATCAGAGAAAATGGAGCCAATAGGACTGCAGCTTGGAGAGAATACAAAGAGAGAGAGGAAGAGAAGGCTTGCTGAGGCGCGTCTGTTGCTCCTCCTGTTGGGCCTGCAGTGTCCCTCTACTATGCCACCCTGCTTGGGAACCCCAATTAAGGACTGAAACAGATACAAATCTGTGACCCAAAATAAACCTTTCCTCCTTTAACTTTGGGTGTCGGATCTCTCTGTCTCTGCAGTGAGAAAAGTAAGTAAGCTGGATTTGGGTGCCAGGGAAATGGGGCGGTGCCTGTGACATTGCCTGGCCATGTGATTCTGGAGTCTTTGGAAATGCCTTGCAAGAGTTTAGACAAAGTTTGGTTATACCTGCTGAAGAAGCAGCCCTGGGTTGCTCTAGCTCAGCCTGTGAAGGAGATTCTAGCAAGAGCTCAGAATACAGAACGCTAACAGATCCACAGCTGGGCAAGACAAGACTCAGGAAGGGTGAGTTAGGAACAAAGACGACAATGGTTTTGGGGCTCTGGATCACACATACTGCAATTGACTGAAAACTTATCTAGAGTTTGTTCTTGTCCTGAGACAGATTAAGACAGGCAGACCAATCAATCCGGTAGAAGAAATTTCAAGGAAGTCTAATGTTGAGACCACAGCATGGTTGATATTGGGGGATTTTAGCCAGGACTGCATTGAGAAGCAAGAGGAAAGAGACCAGCAGAGGTTTTCTTTTTTCATTTATTCAATGAAATGAATGTATTTATTTTTTTCAAAAGCTCATTAGTATTTTTATTTTTAAAGTATATTTGCTTTATTTTTTATTTTAATAAGAAATAATAATGTGACATTTTCAAAAACACATTAGTAGTACATTCCCAATAATTGATACAATGTGCATTATTATCCTTATAGTAGTTATGCAGAGCACAGGATGTAGACATGGTGATTTTTCTAATCATTGTTGGTACAAACTTTTGTTCTTATTGAACTAAGAGAAAGTAGTTGTATGCATAGTCCAATATTCCATAATCACAATGGATTATTTGCAGAAATGGCAGTGCTGGAAGCTGCTGATTTGAGCCTTTTAAAGCTCAGCATACTATTCTAGCCTTACATTTTATGCCCCATGGTTAAACTTTTCTGCTGGGTGGTTAAAGGCAAGTTAAAGCAAGAACTGTATAACAAAACATGTAACTTTTGTAGTTACTAAGGTCAGTCAAATTTCCTCAGGATTTACTTTGAAACCATGTGCAGAACTGTTGTCAGGGCCAGCCATCTGGATGAGTCACAGACATGGCATGGCCAGTTTACTGTCTGCAAAAGCCTGAGAGAATGTTTTTCTCTAGGTGACTGTCCTTAGGCACACTATGCATTGTCAATCCCTTTCCTCTGTGGCTACATAATCTCCTCGAACAGAAAATTTGGAAAATAACCAAATCATAGGGTGTTACAGCACAGGTTCTCTTATGTCCTGAGTCCTCACTGACCTTGAAGGACTAGGGCCAAAATATTGACAATTCTTGTAGCCCTTCTTTTTCTCTAATTTTTGGTCTATAAACTTACATTCTTAGCCCTCTGGCAGAGAAGTTTCATGATCCTATTACTCTGTAACATAGCTACTTGAGCTTAGCATCAATGTCTTTCTGAATGTCAAACATTTTACACTTAACCTGGAATTGGTATTTTCCATCAATCATTGGTATTCTAATAAATCCCTATACAATGTGATAAAAGCAGTTGCACATTTTTATGCAGGCATTTAGAAATCAAAATATATACAAAATTGTAGACAGTCCCAGTGGAGTTTTAAGCTTGAAGTTTAATCAGAAAACAAATTTCAATAAAGTTGTGGGTTGAGTAGATGGAATTGGGCAGAAATTGGTTTCTAAAAGCAAAGTACTTCAGGAGAAGACAATAGACACAGTGGTCGAGGACATCACAAGAAACACCAGGACTCCACGCTTTGCAGCCTCAAAACACAAAGGTGAAGGACTCTGCTTTGAGAAGGAAGAACCAGAGTGAATAGTGAAGACACAGGGAAGTTCCTACTTGCGATGTGGTTTACCAGCACTTGACTCCTGCAGCCAGCAGGGAGTAAGCCTGGGAACTGCTCCAGCAGGCAGCAGACACTGGTATCATTCACATGGTGCTGATGTCAGGTGCCTGGATTTAGAAGACAAGGACTGCAAGATCAGGAAAGCTTATACCCAAGTCTCCCTAGAAGGCCTGGAAGGCCAGGTACGGTGCCCCTTAAAGGTCAGTGTGTCAATCCAAAGGTCCAGTGAGAGAGAACAGAAACACAGATTTTTGTTTGTGTATTTTGTTTTGTTTAAGGAATAGACTGAATTTATGCTTTTTTTGTTGTAAAAAAAAAAAAAAAAGCCAGATTGCATTTGCAAGGGATAAGCAATAAGTGAGCACAGAGGCAAAGCCAGGATACCTACGACCACTGGCAGTGCCATGGGTGAAGAATCCCTGGAGCCTCTGGGGCTCACACCTGGCTGCAGGTTACCTTTGAGGTGGGGCATGGGGCTACAGGCCTCAGTGTTTGCTCTGCTGAACTTTGCATATGCTCTGGTTTTACTCCGTTCTATTCCTGCTTTTTGGAATGGGAGTATTTATTTTATGCCATTGCACGTTAGAAGTGCTTAATGCTTCATGTTCCTTTCATTTGTGCAAAGGACTGCAACTAAAAGTTTTCCCTAAACCTCAGAAGAGATTTTGGATTTGGACTGCTGAGCATTGCTGGAACTGTTAGGTCTTTGACAACTCTTAAATGTCTTTCGCATGAAGGGTTGTATATGAATCTTTTGGGTATCAGGGGAAGAATCCTATTGCTTATGTGTACGTGTCCCCAAAACATCATGTAGCCACAGGTGAGGAGTCTCACAGGCAGCTGGATTAGGGTGCGTGGATATGGACTGAGAGTGTGGTGTAGGGATTAAGGTAGTGGATTATGGACACCATACCTTGGGCCTGGGTGGCACCAGTCCAGACACGTACAGTTCACATGGGACATAAAGGAATGTAGGAAGGTAGATATTTTAGTCAGTGTTTGCAAGGGAAAATATTTAGTATGAGGCATGTCATCTATAGGATTATTTTACGAACTGCATCCAAATATTCAAATGCAAAAATAGTATAGGAGATCTGCGCATACACTAGAGACCCGAGGAGTCCAGCTGGGGCCTGGGTCCTGTGATGTGCTGCACACATCCAGCCACGACCTAGCACCCATGCTCGCTCTCATGCAAGCCTGTACCAAGGATCTGCAATGACAAGGCCCAAAGGTCAGTGGCAGGAGCTAGAAAGTCTGTGCCAGTGGGATGAAGCATCCGTGTCAGCAGGTTGGGGGACCCATCCTTTTTTTTTTAATAGCAGAAGCAAAGATATAAAAACAGTAACAAGTAAGAATACATATAGTACAGAATTTCAAAACGGGAAACAATGGTTGCATTACATATTTTCATCATCAAATCAGTATAGATCAAGAGATATAGGTATGTAAGACTGATCAAACAATTAAACATTAACACTTTCAATACATAATAATTTTTTTAAACTCTTCCAAATGCATTTTGTATTTAAGTCACTCTTCTAAAAAAATTATAAGTGTTGAGAATGCAGACAGTGCAAGGTCCTGAGATTGGTTCCTTGTTTGTTTGTTTGTTTATTTCTTCTTTTGAGTCCTTACACTAGGGAGACTATACCATATTTGCATATGTAGGACTGGTTTATGCCACTTACGAGTATAAGTTCGAGATATATTCACTTATATAGCATCTGTGCTAGCAGGCTGAGGGACCCATCCTTTTTAATTTATTTATTTATTTATTTATTTATTTATTTATTTATTTATTTTGTCTTTTTGAGACAGGGTCTCATTATGCAGTTCAGGCTGGCCTTGAGGTCACTTTTGTAGCCCAGGCTGGTCTCAAACTCGCACTGATCCTCCTGGATCAGCCTCCCAAGTGCTGGGATTATAGGCATGCGCCACCATGCCTGGCTTAGGGGACCCATCCTGGAATGCCAGCATGACAAACTTCTCCAAGCAAATCAATAGCGTTCCATCTTATGACGCAGGTCTGCTTCCATGCTGCTGGTAACAAACCTCAGGTGGGCCCTCCACAGCTAGCAGCAACACACTGGTTGAAGCCAGCTGGATGTGACAAGGCAAGGTGACCATTAATCCATCCGCCACAGCAGGCTTACTGCTGCTTGCTGTCTTGGGCCTCCTCTGCAAGGCCATAGATGGTTTCTGCTCTATGATGCTCTTTGCCTACTTGGCAATTCCACCAAGTTGCCCTCCCTTGGAACCAGCTAACAGCGGACTGAAAGCGCTGCACAGCATGAGCTGAAATATTCTTTTCCTCTTTTGATTTTAAGTGCAGGGTATATTCTCTCAGCAAATAAGAAGGAAACTAGGATACTCTGTCTAAAATGTATGTGCTTTCCTTTTAAGAAAAACTTCAAAATTTTAAGATAATTTTATAATTAGACAAAATCTTCAAAGACAGCAAAAAAATTCCATGCCAACATTCCATATATTAATAAAACTAATAAGATGCATTTGTCACAGTAAGTAAACATGAATCCATGATTCATAACAATACTTTAAATTTTTTTGATTTAAAAAAAATTTCCTTAAGTTATTTTGTTCCTGATGAAGTAGGCAATATTACGTTTACTTATCATACTTCTGAGTGTTTCTCTCCACTTGATTGTTTGCTACCTTATCAAATTTAAAGAGTTCTTCGTATGTTTGATATACAAGCGTTTTGTCACATAAGTGTTTTTCAGATATTTTCTTATAGGTTATGGAGAGGCTTTGGGTTCTTTTGCTACTGTTCTTTGCAGAAAAGAGTATTTTCATTTTATTACAGTCCAGCTCATTGGTTTTGCTTCTTATGTTTTCTGGTTTCTGTTGTAAGTCCAAAACTTCATCTTCCAACAACCCAAGGTCAGATACACCCACTGTATTTTTTCCTAGAAGATACGTGATTTTTCATTTGACATTTAAATTACCACTAACATTTGAATTATTCTGAAGAAAGACATAAAGTCTACATCTACGCTCCTTTGTTAGTTTGCTGTTTGTCAAGAACAAACTGGCAACGTCTGTTTGCTCTGCTTCTAGGCTTTCCTCACTATGTATCTTCTCCAACAACATACTGTATTAATAACTGTGATTTTATAATAAGGCTGGAAGTTAGGTTTGGAACAACGTTGCTGTTTTTAGTATTGTAGACTAGCCTGATTTTTTTTCTTTCCATAAGATGTTTAGAATTTGTAAATTTCCACGAAATTTTTAAAGACATTTTGTTCTGATTGTGTGCAACCTATAAGTCAATATGAGCTTTAATTATATTAATTATGACAGTTATTTTCTAGATAAATTTGACTGAGGAGGTTCTATTTTTACCCTCATTGATTGCTTGCTAAATCTTTTCCTTTGTTTCCTAGTGCCAAAAATACTTAATATTTGGAAAGACAGGTCTGCTATTGTTAAATTTCTGCTATTGTTAAATTTCTTTTAACTACTGGGATTTGCATTCAGTAGCTGACACTTGCAGGCAGGCACTGAAGCACTGAGTTAAATACCTAGCGGGGTTCTTTTCCTTTTTATTGATAATATTTTTACATAGAGTTCTAGGTTGGTGGTTTTCATCTTTCAACTATTTCTGTGTTTTACTCTACTTATTTGTTATTTGTATAGTTTTTGCATAGAAGTCTGCTATAACTCTCATCCCTTCCCACTAAAGCAGAACATGCTCCAAACTCCTGATTTCTTTTAAGATTTTCCTCTTTATCTTTGATTTCCAGAAGCTGTAGGTAGATTTTTTTGTTTGCTTGTTTTTTTTTTATTTGACTTTTCCCTGTTTTAGTTAATCTTTGTTGTCATTTTCTGAATTCCTGGATGCAAGTGGTATGTGATTTCTTTAAAGGATTCTTTCAAAGAGAAAAATCAATAGAATGACTATTGGAACCATATGAAACATTTTACATAGATTATTATAAATTAGTTTTTATGATTCTCTAATACTTCTAGTAATACAAATGTTCTCTAGTTCTGTTTGACTTAGAAGGGTTGATTTTAAGGAAAGGAAATATTAAGATACTTTATATACTACATCATTTATATATCTGCCAAGGCAGCCATGTATTAATTATATTTTTGAAGAGACATTACAAGTGACAAATGTGCCTTGAGTACTCTGAAGCAGCATGAACACTGAAGGGGAATTCTTTTTCCAGAATGACTTTTAAAAAAACTATAAAGAGCATCAACAAAAAGAATGTTAAGAGTTATCGGAAGAACTCAACCAGACCTATTGTTCCGTATAATCAAGATGAAATCATTAAGCACTCAACAGATATTTATGAAGTTCTTCCAAGGTAACCAGTATTCAATAATGCATTTTTCTCTACTCACAAACAAAAATATATAATTTTACTTTTGCAGCCAAGCAGAAAACTGTTTCTTACTCCTACTTCTGAAAGATAAAAGCAGAAAACAATTATTAGTAATAAAATTCACAAAGTCATGATATACTTTTCAGAGCAATTGTTTAGAGTTAATTCTGTTGTCCAGCAGAGAGTTTTCTGATCAATTTGTTCATGTAATAATTATAAATTAATTTTATATTTAATTCTTATTACAAATATTATCATCATTCTCAAGAGTTGCTAGGATTTTTTCTAATATTACTTATTCAGTCCAAAGCACATCTATAAATAAAAAGAAAACATACATATTCAATTTAGTAACAAACTATAAAGTGCTTCCTTAGTTGTGTCAGTTAATATGTGAGCTCTGCAACTATTTCTTATATCATTTATTTATGTGGAATAAAGTTCTAAAACAATAATTGAGGACAAGGTTGTCCTAGACAAGGAACATGGTACAATTGGTACAATTGTGAATACGTTTGAAATGTTCTCCTTAATTCTCCATTTTGAGCCAGTCTTGGAAGGATTAAAGGATTTCAATCTGGATTAAAGGATTAGATAACTCATAAACTAATGTTTTATTTTAGAAAAGAAAGAAACTTGTTCATTTAGTCTCATTTTGTTAAGGGATGAATGAGTGTTTTTTTTTTTTTTTTTTTTTTTAACACACATTCTGTTTTTTGTTGTTTTGTTCTGTTTGCACTTAAGCTAAGCTAATAGTATATTCACGTCTTTTCTGGCCTTTGCCTGTGTTGAATCCTGCTCATCTTTCAGATGCCTGAATATGATTTAAGGGCTATAAAGAGAACCTTATAATGAGGTTAAGCATCATGTTGTCTGGATAATAATGTTGTTAGGTGATCATTGATATAAATCAGAAGATTATGATGCCGAAAACAGAAAAGTGATTCGATATAATGTAAAATACTCTCTAAGTGCTTGAATATCAAAGGAAAATAAAATTCAGTAATTTTTTTGTGGATATTTGCATTTACAGCTTAGCGCACTTTGCTGAGATTTAGACTTCGAGGAACACATTCTCATAATGGACGCACCAGAATAGCCACATGAGCATTGTTCACGCTCCCTTTGTTCTTAATGTAGAAGGCTCTGCTATCTGGGAAGCATAGGTTTGGCTAGCTGCTTGGTTAAGAAACAGCTTTGAACCACCCGAAAGCCACAGTCTAAGGAAATCCTTTTTGTAGCAAATGGTTTTCTCTGAGTCTCAAATTTATGTCAGCAGCACTTGCCAAAACATAGTCTGATTTCATGGCATAGTATGTCTTGCCCATGATAAAAACTCCTTTGACAGTGTAAAATAAACTAGAGTTTCCTGAAACTACACCACAGTTCATTTGTGAAAAACCATACGAGATGTACAGATTTTACTCGAAGCTCATTTCTAAATACGTTAACTTCCTATTTTTAGTCTTCCTATTTTTATATTGTCTTCTTTATTCTTCCTATTTTTATATTGTCTTCTTTATTCTTAGTGTTTCCTTTTTCCAAAATATTTTGTATATTTAAAACTTGGGGCAGGGATAGCTCAGTAGAATAAGCATTTCCCAGCAAGTTCAAGGGCCTGAGTTCAATCCTTGGTTCTGAAAAAACAAAACAAAACAAAACTTATTCAGCTATTGTCTTATCTCACAAAACCCTAGTCATGAAAACATGGTGTCGTCTCCTTAAGCTGCACCTCCAGGAAGCAGCTAGCTACTTGTCTCCATCTCTTTGATGACCTTCAGATTTATTTTTATATCTGGAGAAAACTTACCCTGCTACAGAGAAGAAACAGCACTACTCACTGAAGTCACACAGAATATCTCTTGTGAGTCGTGTTTTCCTGTGGGGTCTTGTCGTAGGAGCCGTTCTTCAAGAAACGGCAATCCGGAGGAGACGAGGGTGTGGATCTGGGGCTCGGGCAGTGGGATTCGCCTACAAGAACAGTTTGCACTCCTAAGATATTCAACTAGTTGCTTCCCTGCTCGGGGCCTCGATGTGCTATGCTTATAATTTACAGAATCAGAATGCTCAGAGCTTTGGCTGCCTCTCAGTAAAATCTCTAGAAGTGATAGTGTTTCGTTTGCAAGGATATTTTTAAAAAATCTTTCGGGCATTGCTCACCATCTCCACTGAGTCGATTTAGGATCTAGGCAAGATCCAGCTGCTTAGAAGGCATCCTGGTTATGCAACTCTCACCAAAATTGAATTCAGTACATAAATAAATAAACTTAATTGCTACAAAATATCAAGTTTCCATGGATTTCTATTTTTCAAATACACAAATTAGAAATTCCTCAGCCTCCCAACCTGGTCCCCTAGATCAGGACCTCCCCTCAGCAACAGCCCCCCAGCTGTGGTGGTGAACTCCACAGGGCTCGGCTGGGGAGCCCTGGAACCGGGCTCGGCATAGTCCGCCTCGGGCAGCAGCCCTGGAGCAGACAGAACGCTTGCTGCCCGCTTCGGTTTCCCCAGAGCCCGAGGAGGAGCTGCCGTGCCCTTACTGCTGCCTTGGCCCCTTCAGCTTTGGCTTCCTGTCCATGTGCCCCTGCCCCAGCCCAGCTGTGGCCCCTACCACAACCTGAGCTGTAAGGCAGGAGGGTACCACGCCAAGCCGCCCACGCCCCGCTTGCAGCTACCTGGCGCAAGCTCTGAGCACCGGGGCTTGTGATTTCAAAAGCCTAACTCTGGCCTTCTGGAAACCTCGTGAGGATGGAGTACACTTGCTGGATGGCATCAGATGCAGACGGGCTGACTGACTCTACCCCCATATAGGGGACCTTCAGCCTGAACTCAAGGAACGCAACCCTTCCAATCGGGCCCCTGGCCTCACTGTCCTGTGGGGATCACCAAACCAGACATAGCCTTGCTGCATAGAAGACTAACACGTGCAAATTATTTAAAAAGTCAATAAAACTGCCTGGCTGGCAAAAAAATTAGAAAAAAAAATCTTTGCTGTTTCTTTCCCTCTTTTTTTCTGTTATTTTCAGTCTGCAGGTTTCCTAACATGGTAGTGAATTCCAGCAAATGCTGATCAAACCAAATGTATTTTCGTGTCTTCTACTGTCCTCCTTTGCTGAAGGACTTTGAAAAAAAGGAAGGGATACTTACTGTTGCTGCACTCACCTTAGATTAGTCAATATATATTCTCCCTCTCTCTCTTCATATGTATGTATATAGAGAGACAGATAGATGGATATTCTGATATTCACGCATTGTCTGTTGACGTTTTGAACATGGCCATGCTCTTGGCCTGACGGTGTCTAGTGCTTACAGAGCACATGACCAGCAGTTTTCTCAATAATGTAGGCAATTCTCAAGAATAGATGGTTAAAGATTTGTGTCATCATATGGACTTCTCACATAAATGGAAATTAATTAGGCAGTTGAGAAAAATATGGGATTTTTTTGAGTACATAACATTATCAAATTTCATAATTGTACTTCTCCAAGTTATGTAGAACCTCAATTTGAACCCAAATATATGCATATACCTGTGTGTAACTATTCATACTTGAACCAAAAATACATTTTCTTTATGACTAACAGCTGGCAAATTAACATATCAACTTGCTTAAAGTTCTAGCTATTAATTCTTTGGAGAAAAATAAAAATTAGACATAACTATAGAAAGCACTCTCTGAGAATAAGAAATTACATACTTTATTATATTGAAATAAATTTAAGCTTCTATTGAAAAAATTATTCTATTTCTACAGATTTTCAGGGAACTAAAGGAGAGAAATATGAAGAAAATAATACCCAAGGGTCAGTCAAGTAGCTCAGTGGATTAAAACACCTGCAAGTAGGCACAGGGGTCAGGGGCTCAATCCCTGGGCCTGTCAGGCCAGCTCCAACGCCAGGGACACACTGAGACAGCAATTGAGAGTGGGCATGGTGGTGTGTGCCTGTAATTCCAGCTCTTGAGAAGCTGTAAACAGGTGGATCACTATGAATCCGATCTAATAGTGAGACCCTGAATACCCTGTAAGCCCTTCCCTAAAGAATACAGAAAAGAAAGAAAGAGAGAAAGAAAGAAAGAAAATAATACCTAAACTGCTTTAATTGTCTGACTTAACCAGTGATGGCATTTCTAATTTTAATCATATCCATATATTGTACTATCATTAAAATGTAATTCCCTCTTTATTAACATTAATTCAATTCTAACTTCACAAATTTTGCAAAGCCTTATTTTGTGTACTTTAAATTGTCTTAATTCAGACTTCTGTCTTTGGAAGTTTTCTTATGCTCTCATCAGCTTTTGAGCAATTTGAATTACCTAACATGTAAATCACAGTTACATTCTGACTGCAGTGCTAAGTACACGTGCAGTAGTCGGTAGCTATTTTTCCTCTTCTTAAAGTTGATGGTGTTATTTTCCACTCTTTCCACCACATCATAAATGTTCCTTCCAAGGAAGTCCACATTGGTAAAAGAACCTCAGGGCTTCTCCTAGCAAGTTCCAGTTAAATATGTCAGACTGACATCATAGATAAATGTAAAGTGAAACAAATGCAAAGCCTTACAGATCCTAGAAGAAAGCAAAAGAAAAAAGTCAAAATAGTAATAATTTAATAAGTTTTTAAAAATAAGAACGTGTGGCGACCCACTGAGGGCCACGTCGAGCCTTCGGCCACGTCCCACCCATGGGCTCTGCCTCCTCATGCCCTGAGCCAACAGCAGCAACACTACCAGAGGCGTCACTGCTTCCTGGGCCCCAGAACCCACTCTGGGCCTCCACAGAGGGCAGCACACAGCCTGGACTTTGCCCAGAGACACACACAGCAGTGCCCAAAGATGCAAGCTGCTCTGCCTGGTGACAGGATCAACTTCCTTGTAGGACTGAAGGGAAACCCTTCTCGGGGTCCCAGCTGAGGGTCACCTCGCTGCTTCACTGTTCCCCTTCCAGATCCTTCGATGCAGCGGCTGGCTTTCCTTGAAACTATTCTTAAATAACCCACTTTCCAAAAATTCCTCAATTTCTGGATTTTTGGCAAACCGACCCTTGAACAAGGGACAACGATTTTAGGTCAGTAAATAAAGCCACCAGGTAGGCTTATATGGAGAATATGCTGATCATAAGTCTTGCCAATAAGAACAGAGATCAAAGTAAACCATATATATATATATATATATATATATATATATATATATATATATATCCCAACTAACTTTCTTTAATTCTTAGAAATTCAGGAGCCAAATATTACCTCCTCCCAACTACCTATTTCCATAAAGTTAAAACAACTGTGACAAAATGTGTAAGACTAAGGAAAAAAACTTGAAATACTAGCATATGAAAGCATTTCAATGTAAAGAAAGACCAATACCTGAAAGTTAGCAGGTAGGGAATTTCTAGAAGTCAATGAAATCAGAACATGCTTGGTTGCAGAAGGGCACAGCGGTCCAGGCAGGGCACAGAAATCCAGGGGAGTCTATTTACAAAAGCAAGTAGCCAAAATAAACACTTAAAAAATGACCTTAGTAATAGCGGAGAAAATTAATTAGCGAAGAGGAGAACATAGTAGCTCAGCCAAAACAGCAGTGTGCTTGGAATAAAAATTCAGAGGACCAAGGAGCTCTTAAAAAATACGAAGTTTACGATGTTTATATTTCTATCTCTTTCCGTGAAAGAACAGTAAGAAAAAATAATTTTAAGAAAACCTTTACAAATTAACAAAATTTAAAGTTGGAAAACAGATATAAATTACAGTTTGATGTATTAATGAGAAACATCCCTCATTTTTTTTTTTTGTCTTTTTGAGACAGGGTCTTGTTATGCAGTTGAGGCTGGCCTTGAGCTCACTTTTGTAGCTCAGGCTGGTCTCAAACTTGCACCGATCCTCCTGCCTCAGCCTCCCGAGTGCTGGGATTACAGGTGTGTGCCACCATGCCCGGCCAATCCCTCATTTTAATCTGACAAAGAATGTATAAAGGAAAAGAGATTAACAAAGAGAGTAGAAAATAGTCCTTTCAAAAAAAATCATTCCGTATTCTAGTATGAAAAGACACATACAATTTCTTCAAGAGGCCTTACTGCAATGCATTTTCTTGAAACTTCAGAAAAGTAGAACATAGAGAAAGAAAAAGAGGCAGAGCAGGGAGAGGAGGAAAGAAAGAGGAGTAAGAGGTTTTAACGTTGACTAGTAATAAAAAAAAAAAAATGCACTTTGAAGGCTGAGGCAGGAGGATTGGTGTGAGTTCAAGGACCAGCCTGGGCTGCCAAAGTGAACTCAAGGCCAGCCTGAATTGAACATTGAGACCCTGTCTCAAAAAGACAAAAAAAAAAAAAAAAAAAAAAAAAAAAAAAAAAAAAAAAAAAAAAAAAAAAAAAAAAAAAAAAAAAAAAAAAAAAAAAAAAAAAAAAAAAAAAAAAGAAAAAGAAAAAAAGTCATGCTAATAGAAAAAAATAATTTCTTAATAGTACACTGCATTTAAAAAAAGGGTCTTAAGTTTCATTATTATACCAGATTTGAACTGGGTGACAGATTAAAGGTATTTCCACAAATGTACAGCCTCTGGTACAAACTTGCTGTGATTTTCTTCTTATCAAGTGGAAAATGGGTGTTATCAAACAGTGGCAAAACAAAGAAATAAGAGAGTAGTGGGGTGTGAAATGTTTATTTGAATTGCTTAAATGCGTTTGCAATAAGTATTGAAAAGCCCTGGATAGCAAATAACTAAGAAATCATAAAATGGTCAGATAGGCAAATATACTCATTTTATATATTCCTTTAAGGTTCAAAATTTAATATGGCTTTCCTTCTTAAGACAGTAGTTCACATTGCTTCCATCACTTTAAAATCTATGTTTATATTTGAGATATTTTGGCAAACAAGTATATAAATACAGCCTTAAATTTGACAGGATACAACAAATGATCAAAAATTCCAGGGTTAATTCCCTAGAATTCATTTTCTATTTAATATGATAAGCCTTGATTTATAAATCTTCATTACGACTTCTGGCAGTGAGATTTGTGTGTAAACATTAAAATAGTTCGTAGAGTTTAATATCAGGCAGTCACATACATCTAGAGACTTTGAAACTAAATAATAGCTTGGGAGACACTGAAAACAAATGACTCCTCCATTTACATGATCAAAATTTTATTGCTTGTGATAAAAACTTACTTGACAAAAAATAAACTTTCTACAACAGTAGTACCACTTGAATGAAAAGTTAAGATGATAATTTAATTAATATAGGAAGAAACAGTTGGCCTCTTGAAACTCATGATAATTTTTCTTTATTTCCTACCTTTGCCCTTTTATTTTCTTACTTGACATTTTGGAATAGCTTTAATTAAAAGAAATGTGTATTTCTTATGTAGAAGATATGTCTATTTTAGAACAGCCAGCAATACATTGAATTTACCTTGGGACATATGCTAGAGATGGTAGCTAGAGTCACACTGTGCTTCAGGTCCTCTGGGAAACATTTGTAGCTTAAGTGGTTATGAAGATCACCATAAATTCTGAGGACAGTAATCCAGAAACTGCTAATGATGGCATTCTTCCGTGTTAAAGAAGATGTGCAGTGTCAGCAGAGGACTCCTAATGACGAGCCCAGAGAAGACAGAAATGGTCTCTTCTGCACTAGGGAATCTTTATGTGCGGACTATAGTTCTCAAGCTTAAAAGTTGTCACGAAACTCCAGGGGTATGTATTCCAAATGATGCGCTGATTAAAAAAGGTCAGCGTGTCTTTGGGGAAGTTGACAGTAGTAATATAGCAACTATGCAAAGCTCCAAGTCTCCAGAGTAGTATTGGTGTCTACTTGGTATGGCCAGAGGAAATATAACTGCCAGGAATGCCATATTCATCATCTAGTGTGGTTTTATCAGCACTACCTGACGTTGTGCTCAAAAGAAAAATCACCGCCAATTTGCTCGGCCATTCCATCATGCATTCTTTGTGAAATCAAAAGTGAGAACAAGACATTTTCTCTGACCACATTATGCCAAAGACGAGGAAAATGATAACGTGCCATTTGCTGTCGTCGAGTAGGATAGCAGTCGTAATTAATGGGAGCAATCTAATAGCTGTTGGCTTGGAGGGGGGGGGTGACTCACGGAATGTACATCCAGTAATCGGAGAAGAACAGATAATTCACAAAGATGTAATAGAAGGAGAATCTATGAAAGACAATTAAAGTTGTTCATTCTGCATGAGAAAACAAGTAGTGATATTATTTACATTCTCAAATTTTTTATGCTGCCAACTCCATTGCTAAAATCTCTTGCTTTTCTACTGCACGAGGCCACCAAAGGTCACTCTTCTTTAATTGGCTGAACATCGAAACTTATTATGTGCCTATTACACATAATTTTCCTTTGTAGCATTTGGCAATAACATTGGAAACAGGGCAGACATATTTTCCTATGATACAGCCTATGTTCTCTATGAAAAGGCACGTGTTGTTAGAATAAGTGTAAAAGTAATGATTACAGGTGAGTTTTCCATATGAATATTCAATTTACATAAATCCTCTGGGAAGGATTCACTACCAAATATGAAATAACTACCTGTATGTTCTCTAGAGTACAATATGTGAGGAGGGTTCACAGAGCAAACAACGTAGAAAATGGGATACGCATGGGCGCATCTTCCCTTTCTGTAGTCTTAGCCCAAGGCTAAAGCACATCTACTACTCGAGTCAGGGCAGCTGAGTGTCTGGGAGACAGCTCCGCATCTTTCTGCTTAAAGAACTGTAAAAGAAATTCCAGAGAGCCATTGTTATCAGAAAGTGAGGAAGTCATTGTTATCAGAAAGTGAGGAAGTGATCCCGGATAAACAAAACAAAACAAAACAAAACAAAAACAAAACAAAACAAAACAAAACAAAACAAAACAAAACAACAAAAAAAAGAAAAAACAAAAACAAAAACAAAGTCTTCAGTTGTTTTCTGTGCCAACTCTGTTCAATCACATTGGACAAGGTGAGAAAAGTTAACTGAGAACCCGCCCCCTGTGCTGAGGAGAGTTATACATACATTTTCAAGAGGCAAACTTCCGAGTCCAGTACAATGGAGATTCTGATGCAGCTCAGGATGTTAGCAGATAGCATGCTTATTTTTAATGAGTTCAAAGAAACAGATTTCAATGAAAGATATGAAATCTAGGGTAGAAGTAGAAATATTTTAAATGCAATAAATAGGAATTTTAGAACTTTATAAAACTAAAACATATGAAAAATTAATATTGGCAGGGTCTAGAGTAGAGGAAGGAGCTGATGACCATGAAGATATGTTTGTGGAACTTAATTTGAAAGAGAGAGAAAAGCAAAGATTAGAGAGCCAACGACCTACATGAAAATAGATTTTAAAATACATGTTGAGTTCATAAAGGAGAAAGAGAACAAATGACAATGTGAAGGTACCGAGGGTAAATCTCAGGGCCTGGGGCATGGTCGTTAAGTATCTTACCACTGATTACACTTCCAGCTCCAAAAGAAAGATTTGAAGACGTAGTGACTACATAGGTGATGTAGTGAAGCAAAGATGAGTGCTGTAGCTTTAATTAATGCAATGAACTTGATTCTTTGCGTATGCAAAGAAAACGATGACCCAACGCATTATCGTCAATCAGCTACAATGAAGATAAAAAATCACTCCTGGAAGCAGACAGCAGGGTCAAAGCGACATATTGTGATGTTTTGAAAAAAAATGTATTAGAATGTCTAGGGTGCTTTAGGGAGAATCCATGGATTCAACAAAACAGTGGTCAAAAAATTTAAATTCCTGCAATATAACATTCATTGCTGAATTCTTTATGTTGTTCAGTGAAACTGTCATTTCTAATTGTTTAAACTAATCACCATAAATTTTTTTTGAAGAACCATAAAAATCATTAAGTTCAGATTTCTATGTTCATATTTCTATGTCCAATGAAATAGTAAACATAAAAGCCAACTAGAGATATTCTACGTAAAGAAATAGCAAGATGCATATGTGGATATTTCTCAGAAAATGGTTGGAGGCTTCGCTTTTCCACTTCAGTTCTGAAGTCGCAACTCTGATAACAAAACCTATTGGGAACTAAAGAGAAAAGAATAAAGGTACAAACAGATGTTCCTCATGGATATTGGCGTAGATATTTTTATCAAAGCATTGTGACATTAATCCAATGCCAAATATTGTTCATCCCAGAATTGTAAAGCTTAAGATATGAAAATTAATCTTTTTAATTAAGGGAAAACCCCCACATGGCTATTTCTACAGATGCAGAAAAATTATTACACAAAATTAAGCAACTGTGTGATATATTAGTAATGTAATGATACTTATTCTAATAAAAGCATTATAGACCCTTGTGCTGTTATACTAGTTAATAGGAATGTGCTGCTCACCTTTTTCCCTGAGTCTAGGACTGAAGCAAGCATGACTATGTATAGTGTTTCTATTCAACATTATACTATTCAGTTCTGCAAGAAGACAAAGAAAAAGAAACATTAAAATAAAAAAAAAACTGACTTTACTGTCACACGGGCGTTCTCAGTAGGATACCATGTAGAGTAGGTGGAGCTAATGAAACGTACTTGACACTGAAAGAAGCTAATGTGAAACTTGGCATGGGCATGAACACATACATCCATGGAGCAAACTAACTGTACAGCATTACTTAGAATATTTCCAGAAAGACATTTAGGAAACATTGTAGTAAAAAAAATTCTAAGTGAAAATTAAACATCTTTGCTAAAATATAT